>WYDF02288570.1:0-16470 GCA_009867245.2 Adranes taylori
ACCTCAAGTTTAACTTGATGAAGTTAACTTATGACTAACAACTTAAATACTAGAATCAGTATCGAAAGTAGAAAAATGGGAAATGTTTTTTAAGTATTTATGAAAAATAAATTTTCAGACAGAATATGATTTATTTTTTAAATTAATTTACAAATTACTAGTATTACAAATAGTCCATATAATTTAAGCAATACTTTATTGTACGCGTTCAAGTTGTTGACATGTAGTTAGCGAAAGTTGTTATCGGCTACCCTTCAACAAAATCGATAAACGAATAAAACATCAATCAAGCACTCATCAGCTAATTGATTCATTAAAAAATAGAAAAGGAAATACTTCAAGTGACGGAAAGATTTACTATGTACAGCAATAAGTTTTTTTACTAAGTGTAGCGTAGATAGCGAAGATAACGTTCGCTAACTTCGTGCATCTAGGAGGAGGAGTGGGAAAAGTGACACATCGTGAGATGGAGAATAAACATAGCGCGCGTTTGGATGACCTTCCTTTTTGCTGTTTTGTTCAAGTGGAATGACAACACATGTCAGAAGGGAATAAGACGATTTAAAGCCTCTGTTTTAAGCAGATATTTTTCGCATTTTTGTGAGTTGCATCGAGGGCAGAATAGGAGCAAAAAATTGTACATATTAAGGGTGTTTGTGCGATATGTTTGTTCTCTTTTATGGCGTCTCGTTCTTCGCGTCAAATTTTTTATTATAGAGTTTAGCTTTTTGAAATATATTCCTTAATGAAAACATAGGAGAGAAAATATGATTCAATCTAATTACAAATTTAGAAACACAAAAGTGTATTTGGGCATGTTATAAAATATTATAAACATGAAATGACGTAGGAAAGGAATTTGGAATAAGTGAGACTTATTCCTTCCTTGAAAGTTACTAGGATTGGATCAGTATTGTAGTACCGTTTCCTTAGAATTTTCTTAATAATATTCAATTTTATATTAACCACTTCAGAAAATTGATTTCTTGTAAATAATCTAAAACAAATTTGGCCAACTGTGACATGTGTAAAAATCTTAAATAATTTGGAATGCTACGCTTTAGATTGTATTTAGCACTCATTGATCTGTAAGGATTACGAATATAAGATTTTTTCTTGATTATTTCTGTGTCAAGATTAAAATACTCCTTTTTACCTTTTTGAAAGAGCTACGCTTTTCCACAGCAATTTTCCCAATACTGCAATGTTTAGTTTGAGTTAAGTCTGAATTTTGTGTCAGCCACTTCATGTCGTAAAAAAAGATTACTTGTAAAGTAATCCAGAAGCTCCAGAACTTGTGACATCGCATTTTTTTATCCGAAAATAAATTTAGTCTCTGATAGTTATTATACTCAGATATTTCAGAGTGTTCCAAGTTGGTTGTTGCATTCTGTTGTTGCAAATTGTCAATTGCATAAAAGCAGTAAACGGATTGTAAAGGCAGTATAAAAATGTGCATTTAGTTGCCACTCACATGACTAAAATATTTTATGAGAAACTGGCGATTTATTAAAGAGTTTATCAAAATTGGCAGATTGGAAAATCAAAAATAGAAGCCAACCATTCGCAGAAGTTAATAATTTTATCCTAAACGAGCAGTTAGGATTTTGAGACGAAATTAGCTGCCATCCAACAAGCGGTGAACTTAGAAACAATTGTACACGAAACGAGAAGGCGTAGCCAAATACTATACACAGCTTTACCCTATACGAATAGTATATGGTAAAGTTGCCGGTAGATCGCAAGAGTCACGAAAAGTGATCCTTGTAATTAAATAATAATTGACGTATAAATGTATAAGAAAAAACATAGGAATAAACAAATAATATGTAGGAAGCACAGTATGATTATAAAAAATATCAGCTAACGTAAAGCGTATATTCGCGTACGGCACGATGGATTGGTTTTCCAAATGTAGGCTCATAAATTTCCACTAGAATTAACAAAATTTGTACAGCAATTTTTGAAAAACCGAACGATCCAGATTAAATTCGCCAACGAAGTATCATCTACAATCAATGCAGAAGAAGGGGTGTCCCAATGATCCCCCGCGTCACCAATGTTGTTTAATATATTTGTCAGTATTATGCCGAAATTCTAACATATGGAAAGCGCCAAGCTGCTGCAATTTTTAGACGACACAGCCGTTACTTATCACAGAAATCCGAAACTTCCAAGAATCAAGTTAGGAAAGTTCCTTGATATTATAACCAATTTCTGCGAAGGCTGGGTCGAAAACAACAGTGCAAAAACAAAAGTAATGATGTTTAGCTTACGAAAATACGCAAAAATCCAGTCAAATTTATGAGAAGAAAAATAGCAGCTTAAAACCAGGCCACCTATCTATGAGTCACCTTGGACGACAAGTTAAAATTTGTACAACATGTTAAGAGAAGGGAACAATTAGCAGGAGGAAATGTACCCCATCCTCAAGTATGATAAAAAACTCTCACTGTGAGGGAGTAAAACGATCTTGAAGACCATTCTGAGGTCACAGCTGATGATAGAGGATAACAAACGTCACAGAAAAGCATTAAACGCCTAATGGTTCATCAGGAATACAGGGAGAAGCTCTCAAAATCAAAGATGCCATAGAAATTGTAGAAACGAATAGAGAGGCTGCGGAGCCATCCAAAAGAAGTCATCCGCAAGATTACGGAAACCATGTAGGCAGCAGGGAAAAAACCACAGCGTTCTGAGCGGTCCAAGCCCTCCAATCATGGCCACAAAACAATGGCAAACACAAAAGACGAAGGTTAACAAAAAAAAACATATTATGCTTGTTGTTCGTTCGTTTGATAAAGTTGTAAAACACAAACTGGTATTTTATAAAAATCAATTTTGTATCCTCAGTAATCTCGAAAAGCTGCTTCTCAATAAAAACTCGATTTCACCACAACATATATTTAAGAAATGTACAATTGTTGCATCCATACGTTGTTACAAAATTTGATCTTATTAAAACAGGATCGTAACTATGCTTTTGATTACCATGCTGCTTTACTTTATTCTGATTGTTTGTAACAAAATGCTCTGCATGAACACGAAAGCGGCAATTCTCTATTATTATTAAGGCTAAAATCATATATAGGTAAACTCATATATAGATATACGCAATATCGGAGTCATATAATAAGGTTTTTAATTCTTAATGTATATATATATATATAACTTCATATATATGACTAGATTCGCGATTTTCATTGACTGACAATGTGTCGGTTCTATTTATAATTCAAAATTTGTTCGGATGATGCCATATTCTCTTAGCAAAAATAGCAAGTAAGAGTGGTGAACTAGTGACAATTTTGTTTTCATTATTATTTGATTTTTCTGATTAGAGAGTAACTTCCGAGTTTCTTATGCAGGCATTGATAGAATTAAATTCGTTGAACGGTGGATGCCTAGCGAAGATGTGGTACCTGGTTCCATCCAATACGTAGTTCATCCAATATGTAGTGGTGTGTTCGAGTAGTTTAATCTATCTCTGTCCTCTTCGTTGGATGGGCCTTTCTCTTTCCCTCACGTTGATCTCGTTTTCGCATTGTGGGCATAGATGGCAAGGAAAGGTTTATGAAATATTTATGAGTGACGAAGTGAATGAAAAAGAAGAAAGCAAGAGGACGAACGATTCAGCTAAAAATAGTAATGTAATATGTATATACTTGACCTGATGTTTATAAAATTTACTACTGACTTGAATTATTTTTAATTTAAATTTAAATAAGTAAAATAAGAGATTAAATAAATAAATAAAATAATCAAAATTCAAGACCGCGATTTAGCTCACGGTTCAAGAAAGTAGATCTGTTCACTTAAAGAGAATTATGCAAATCGAGATTTGCGAAGTTGTTGCGAAAGTGATGCGAAAGCAAATTGATGTGCAAAAGTCGGGACAAAAATCTATAAAAAGATTTGCTGTCTTTCGGCCCCCATCACCAGAGCGCCAGAAAATTACTCCAGTAAATGTAGAACTAATCCACGAAAATAAACAACTACATATGTATTTGTGTCTGATGCTAGCGATTTCGTCATACCAGGATGTATCAGCCTACGAAATAATGGATTTTGATTTGTATGCTACGCGAATCTTCGCGCTTTCGTACCAAGTTGGGGCATCGTCTCGTTTCACGCGAATATACTAGTCCGCGTTAGCCATGAGCTCTTTTCACTGCATAGGTATTAAAGAACTGCATTTCTCTCTCGCCATTAAATGTATATATTATATTCGAATTGAATTAAATTTAATTATTCCTTAGAGCATTAATTATCACCCTAATTAATTACTTAATTTACATGGGATATGTTATCCGATAATCACGTATAGAAAGATACAGCATGACATAACTATTTTTGAACGTGTACTAATGCAAATATACACATACTCATTAGTTTTCAATATTTCTTTTTTGTTTTAGGTACGTAAATAAATTTTCCACAAAAAAACTTAGATTTAGGGCGAGTCTATTTTACTATTTCCGTAAGGGTGAGAAATATGAAGTGTTCCCAATTCAAAACACCATCAAGCCAACTTTAACGATTTCATTTTTCTTCTAAAATAACCCAAATGTAAAACTGTTTGAATTCGAAAGCCATTTTGGAGCTGAAATATAGTGTGGAATATTTTCTCTTAACCACCCTTGATCCACACGAGATTTACATATTCGACGTTGCCGAAACTTGCTAAACGGTCCACACCAAAGCTGCTTCCAAAAACATTTTGCGGTAATTGGTGGCCAGGTTCTAAAACCAAAAGCGGCTAGATCACCTGAGTGGGCAAATGACGTGGAGTAGGCAAACGAGTATCCCAATTCTTGTTTTGTTTTTCACTTATCCATAATCGATCTTCTTGTTTGTTTACAAATTCTTCAATGGCCTCTTTCTAACAGTACATGCATGTGCTCAGGATTGAGATCTTTTAATATTATCGAAACATTCAGTCCGATAAATGCATTTCCTTGGCGCATTTTTTCTGGAGTTTTGCCCTCGATTTTGTTGAATCCGGACGAATAATATTTGGATTAGTAGCAATTTTTTTGGACCATCTCCGTAGCGTTTTCTTACACTACCACTTTTGATGAAACGATTTATGATTCGGAAAACAAACTTTCTATTTTCTTCCCAATTCTGTAGCTCCTTCACACCAGCTGAATTCTATTTTCCAGCCAAATAAAGTGCTGGAAATCCATAGCCAATAAAAGAAAAGGAGACACGCACGTTTGTTGACAACTAAATAAACGAAGGCTGTGTCAAGTTGAAGCAAAATACATTGAATGGTTTGACAGCTATAGCGGTATAAATTTGAAGAGACTTCATACCTTGCACTCTGGATATGTTATGTAAAAGGTCATAAAATTACCTAAAATTTATTTATTACATTTCAGATTCCACTATTCTATAATCTGACTCTCTACATCTGTAGCTTTTTTAATAATATTATAATATTACACAATTAATATCTTCCTTTAAGATGTAATGCAATCTTAATAAATATAATTTGTGATCCAATGATTTTATTTGTATTCACATAATGTTGAAAACCGCATTTTAATGGGTTTCTAATTATTTATTCCGCGCACATACTTTAAATATTTTAATTTATAATATTAATATAATATTAATTCATATTTTGAACTCAATCTATGTTTGTAAGTTTAAATTACAAAATAAACTAAGAAAGAAGCAAAAGGAAGAAGTTATATCTGTCGCTCATTTATCTAAAATCTTCTTCGTCTTCGTCCAAGATCTTGACCGATGTGTGGTGACTACGGTGGATGTTGACAATGATGATGCAATTTTCTAATCTCTGTATTATTCGTTTAAAAGTTGATTTCCAGGTTTGTCGATCGTTCGAAATAATATAAGTACGCCTAGTTATGGATAGGCCCCATTTCCTTTTCCCTTCCGGTTTTCCCTGAAAAACAAGTTTTTCCAAAATGTAACGAAATTAGCATTTTTTACCAATTAAAACTATATTGTTACAAAAATTTTCTGATAGTGAATTCATTGGAGACAATAAACAAAAGTAGCTTTCTGCCAGGCGCGATTTTAAAATCCTAGAAGCGAAAGAAATTGTTCTCTTTGCATTATTATTAAAATTAATTAATCTTAATAATAATATCAAACTATTACTATTTAATTAAATAGTTTAATTCTAAATCTAATTATCGAAAATTTTTTAAATTTTAAATTTTGAGATTTTTACAAATTTATTTTTCTTAATATTCACAATTTAAAGATGTTGCCCACACCATTTTAAAATATTTAGAAATTTAAGATTTTAAAATTTTTATAAAATTTTTATAAAATTTCTATAAAATCTAAAAAATGGAGTAATTTTGCCCAAATCAATTATAAGATGTTTTTCAAATTTTAAAACTATTCCCACAATTTTCATTTAACAACTTTTTCAATTTTAATTTTTTTTAAGTTTTCGAAATTTTTAAGAATTTTCAAATTTGATATTTTTACATTTTTTTTCAAAATATTCAAAATTCAACTATTTTGCCCGAAACTATGATACAATATTTATAAATTTCAGATTTTACAAATTTTTTGAAAAATTTTTATAAAACTTAAAAAATCTTGCCCAAAGCAATCATAAAATATTTTTCAAAAATCTAAAAATCTAAAACAAATCTATAGCCACAATTTTCATTTACCGACTTTTTGAATAAAAATTTTGTTATTCTAAATATTCAAAATTTAACGATTTTGCCCAAAACTATTATAAAATATTAAAAAATTTTGGATTTTAAAATCTTTTATAAAATGTAAAAAACGAGTAATTTTACCCAAATTAATTATAAAATATTTTTCAAATTATAAAATTTTAAAAATATTTTATCGAAATCTAAAAAAAAAATACATTCCACAATTTTCATTTAACGACTTTTTCAATTAAAAAATTAAAATTAAGATTTTTACAATTTTTTTCTATATATTCAAAATTTAAGATTTTGTCCAAAACCATTACAAAATATTTAGAAATTTCGGATTTAAAAAAGTTTTATAAAATGTCAAAAATCGAGTAATTGTGCCCAAATCAATTATAAAATATTTTTCAAATTTTAAAATTTGAGCAACGAGTATAGTACTCGGTACTCTGTACTCGTACTCCAGTTCATGGATATAGTTATTACTCAGCACTTGAGTGCAATTTATCAGTACCCGGCCCAGCTCTATCATCAGATCAGGTATATACATACACTACATTGATTATTTTTTGTTGAATCTTTCGTTCTGTTGTCACTCACTTCTTATTTCATTCTGTCACATCAAATAACCCTTCCTTGGCAAATCTTCGTCAATGCGAAAGCGAGGAGACCAGCGTCAGAGGCCAACCGCCCAACGCACCGAGGCAACGAGGATGTCAGAGATAGAAATATAGGCACGTGAAGAACATCGCGACGCTTGTTCCGCTATTACTTTGGCGACATCGCATAAATCCTACAAATTAATTTTCTTTCGTCAACAATTACGTCGTATCGGCACATTATATCTTAAACCATTTTCATATCATATCAGTCATGTTAACTGGCTGGATCAATCTACAAAATCTTCGTTGAACAATCATCATTCACACATGTAATTCTACCAAGAAGCAGAAATGAAGCCGAAATCCAACCAAAAGAACAAATTAATATCATAAATCAAAATATCTTTAGTTCGCTACTTTAATTGCTATTTTTGCTAATGGAATATGATAAAGGAATCATCCAAACAATTGTTCGTTATAAATAAAAGCTATACATTGTCGTTAAATTTAAATCGCGAATAGAAGCATATATATGGAGTTATAAATATTAAAGAACAAACCAAATTATTTTAACTCTGTCGTTGTAATAATAATAATTTCTAATTCAACCCTAAATTAACTCATGTCATGAACATTTTATACCAGAACAATAAGAAAAGCAGTAAAGTAGTCAAAAGCATAACCTCAATCCTTCTTTGAATTTTGTAACAGCATATGTAGTTACACTTTTACTGTAAATAAATACGACTTACACTGTAAATAAATATGCAGTGGTGTATCTTTTTAATGGATCCTTAAAAAGACAAATTTAAGGACAGTTAGTATTTTCAGTCAATTACTTGCCGCCCCTCAAGACCTGCCGCCCTGGTGCCGTGCACCACCGCTTGGCACGGTCCTGATAGTAACAACGATTAATGGGAAATATAGTGAAGAAGAGAAAATTATGAATGGAATACCACAAGGCTTGGTATTGGGCCCTATATTGTATATTGCATATGTACAGAGCATGAAAGGCATTAAGGATTGGCACGAAATTAAACAAATATTGTGATATTGATACGGAAGTACAAAATTTATTTATAAAAATAAATATACAATTTTGATCATGGATCATTAAAAAGATCGCTTTCATCTACTACATAATTGTGTTACGTAATTGTCATAATAATACATTTATTACATTTGCTATAGATAAAAGTAAAATTATATGCTTCCAAAATTAATTTTAAGCGCGTCAAACGTATTATTCCATACAAATGTCGTTCAATTAAACAATTATTTAACACCTAACTTATGAAACTTAGCTTTAGTAAAGGAGTAAATTCGTTGATTATACTTATTAGATACCAAATTCTCTTCGATTGTGATATTGATATGTGAAAGCATCACCTTATTTTTCGTATCGAATGTTTAATTAAAATCTTTTCTTGTACTCATGGTATATATTAAATTGCTGATTGCTATCAGATAACACGTGGATTTCTTCAATTTCGCGGTTTGTAGAAGTTCGTCAGTCGAATTGGTATATTTCTACCCAAACCTATATCGACAACTGTGGCCATTTTATTGCTAGTTGTCAATAAGGTTAATCGTGTTTTGCTGTCATGGCGATTTTTTTTTGTAATTTTTCTATGAATAGAAGAAGTATTTATAAGTAGTACATGTGTTTCCAAGAAGCCATAAAGATGTTGACGATTAACAGCGACCTGGGCGTCCTACGATATCAATAACTGATAATAACATCGAATAGGTGGAGAAAATAGTTATGGACAACCGTCGAATCACTATCAAGTAAGTTTCTAAAGATGTTTGCATTTAATTTGGCTTTCAGATATTTCGCTGTAACGAAGTTACTTATAAAATATAGGACCAATGAAAATAATTGGGGACAGTCTCTATAAAATAAGGTTCCGCGTAAAGAAAAGCCTGTTCGTATGTATTATCGTGTGTAAGAAATCAATAGTATTTATGGGATGTTTTTCCTACCCTATTTTTAAAAATAAAGATGTCATAAACACATGTTAAGATAAGTAACTTGATTGGGGAAATTAATTAGCGCAATAAACAAATAAGAAAACATTATTAAATATATTTTTCCATTGTACTTAAATTGAAAGATTATCTAAAAACGCATTTTATAATTATCACGTATCAATTATTTTGTAAACAAATGTAATAATAAATTTCAACCGCTGTGCGCTATGAATGTTCATAGGGATATCTATGAACGGATATTCCAGCATATGTGAGAGAGAGATAGTTTGTACCGCTCGTAAATAAAACCAAACGTTACGAATAATGCATCAAAGCAAAGATGACTAATTGTCGCTGCTCTTAGTACACACCAACAGATATATTGTGTATTATATCTTTTAACTCCTTTTCACCGGGTATTGGGTTTTGTTAATAATACTATAATTTATTTTTGTTTTAACTCTCGAGAGTGCACTCTTTTCTATGGATACCTGATGTGTGATGACTTTCACACGTTTTGTGCAAGCAGCTAGAGATACACATGGCTCTTCACCTATATATTGGCGCGCTTTACGCCTTTAAAGTCAGTTAGAGTTCCAGTCTTCGAGCCATCGAGAGCAGATCAGCCAGACCAACCAAGCCAATAGCAACCAGCGACATTCGTCTAGCGGTATACGTTTTGGTAAGCAACATTATATAGCTTACATCGCATTAGTATATTGCATGCGTTTTGATTAGCTTTCTCCGCTGTGCCGTATGATAGACCGTATGCATGTATTTATGAATAGTTCTTCATACCCTTTTCCTACAACCTACTTACCAATATACTAGAGTCTAACCTTTTAACTGTCCGCCGCGAGGTTAGTTGTAGTCACTCGACAACAGTAACAGCAACGCAATCTGTTGTGTTACGTGTCAATAGCATACTTCTAACTGGTTTGCCGCGGAGTTGAAGGTAGATGCTTGACAACAGTAAAACGAGCGCAATCAGCTGTGCTACGCGTCTAAAATATTCCGCTTACCACACCGGAAAGAGTGATGCTATTAGCATAAGCAAGTGAGAGTCGCTTAAGTAACAGCAGTGCTTCCAACTGTGTTACGAATACACCGTCCACCGCACCTGGTAGAGTGTATATTTCTAATAAACGTGCCGTCAGGTTAGTAGTAGTCAACAGCAGTGCAACCTGATGTGTTATCTATCTATAGATTGGATGCGTCTGACTAATTAGTGCACGGGGTGAAAAATAGTCACTAGATGGCAGTAACAGCGACACAACCAGTTGTGTTACGCGTCTGGTGTATTCCCGTTCACCACACAAGGTGTATACAAAACGTGGCGCCGGGTTGGTAGCGTTCACTCGGCAAGTGTAACAGCAGCGCAGCTAGCTGTGTCGCCTATATGTAGAATGGGTGCTTTGAACTAATTTGTGCACGAGGTTAGCGGGAGTCACTAATCAATACTAACAGCAGTGGAACCAGCTGTGTTACGCGTCGTGTTAAAATCCTAAGATACCTGCCGTCCTGATTATTCATCTGCGGGATATAAATTGACTCCAATCCTATGTATAAATTATGTAAGAATAACAGCTACCTGCTTTGCGTATTATTAATTTATCACCGCATTTAACGTTTGTTGTATCAGCACCGCTAATATTTCGCTAAGCGTCGTTTTTTTATTATTATTTTAATTGCACTACCATTTTGCTATGCGCCTTTTCTTTTTAATTATAACATTGTTTTTGTTCAATTTAGTATAAGACTGTTCAATAGTATAGAATATATAGTTTCTTTCTCTAATTGTTTATTTTTTGTAGAAGAATAATACACGGTTTTGTTAAAACTTTATTGGTGTTACACTTATTATTATCATTAAGTTCAGTTACAGGTACCTGCAAGGTCTAGGACACCTGGTTAACTTTCCACTGAGTATACTTGAACCCTCAGAGAGCCTCTGGGGACCGGAACAACAACATCAGTTCGAAGTGCGGTCTCACTTTAAACGAACCTGGCTCCCGAGACAAATTCCTGAAGATCGAAATATTCTAATGTGTAGTTGCGCCATTATTGTGACAAACGCTAAAGTTCGCCATTAGGAGCGTCGCGAGTGGGAGTGCCGTTAGTATATGTATCTATGATAGATAGTAGTTCGGGTATGAGAAAAGTGGCAGCAAAATATGTTCTCAAATTGTTGAATTTCGATCAAAAGAAGTGCCAAATTAATGCTGCTCAGAATTGCTCAAACAAATCATAACTCGTAGACAAAACATGGGTATATGGGTATGACGTCGAAATTAAAGGCCAATCGGTCCAAAGAAAGGTCTCAGAAATTAGACAGGTAAAGTAGATAAAATTTTTTGTGTCGAAAGTTCCTTTATCTTGGTTCCTGTGAAAGTTGTAAAAACGACACTTGGGGATCTTATGTAAGAGTAAAGGGCGTCAATCTTGGCTTGATGAATTATTGAATATACTGAACTGATTTTGAGCAATGAAAACTTTGTTCAAAAACTTTCTGTAATATCCTGTATACATTTTGATACAGGATATTACAGGATATTACAGGATATTACAGGATATTACAGGATATTACAGCCCTTGTAATTCTCTTTACATACGCTGGGTTTAACTCTGATAGTTCCAAAGATATGACCTTAATAAATTAAAACTTTACCATCTGTCGACATGGGAACCGATATTCAACATGATATATACCCGTTGTGTATAAATGATTGATTTTCTTGGGAAATTCCTAAGGTTGAAGAAAACATCTTGGGTTTTATGAGATCAATAAGATGGTACTTCTGCAATATAATAAATGTTGTTATCAGTGGTGGGTCCACATTATAATTTTGGGAGAGGTTCAAACTAATCATTTCATTCAGTAATTTAGCTTTAAAACTAGGAGACTAATATTTTGCTCCCTTGTAATATCTTGTATTTTGCGTCGAATAAAATTACCTCCATGCATCAAAACGCGACGTTGCCATTTTTACAGCCTAGCAAACTGTTAGTTATATTTCAGAAACTATAAAATACTATTTAGAATATTCAGAAAATAATTTCAGAAACAATCGAATAAACTTTATTGTACAGACTACCTAAAGCTCCTCCGATTTTATTTAAAACATTTTTCCAAATTCACAATTTAACATGTATACAGGGTGTTTTTTGTTTTACAAACTTTGCGGTCCATTTTCTTCAAAGAAGTTGCTCTATTTTTTTAATTTATTGTATCGAAATTTATTGTAATCTCTCCTTCCCCACCCTCTTCACACAGCGATTCATCATAAGAATAACTATTCCTTCAACCATTCCATTAACATTTTCTCTTCACCCTATATTACTTTAGCTTCGATTTCCTTATCACACACTCTCCACCCATTCCTACATTCGTGCTCATGCTCTCTCCTACCCTCACGTTCGAATCTCCCATTATCACTATCCTCTCATACTCATTTCTCCACACTTCCGTCCTGTGAGCCAACTCTCACATATATTTCTTCTATTCTTTGATTATACATATCACTATAAGGAGCCATTTATTCTCTCCTATCTCCACTTCCACTCCCTTAACCCCTTACATCTCGACCATCGTCACTTACTTTGCCTTTATTCCTTCTCTGATCCTAACTATTACACCCCCACCCGCTCTACCCTTCACATTCTTCCTTTAAGCCCCCTGAACTCTCCAGCAATATCCTTCCGGTAACCCTTCTCTTATTACTTCCTCCCACCTATCGAACCTGACCCATGTCTCCAGCATCGCTATTATGTCATATTTCTCTAAATATTTTACGAAATCGCAATCACTTAATTTTGCTGCTAACCCTGCTACATTCCAACACACACTATTCCATGTATTCCTATTACTTTTCTGCCCTTCCTCCCTTCTCCTTTGCTGCATATAATTTCACTTCCTCTCACTTATGTCTCCCCCCCCCCTTACAATCTTTGTTCCCATTTACTATATTTTTTCTTTTGTTGTTCTTCATTATTACCACCCTCACTTTCTTCTCCATCTTGCATGTAATGTTGCCAATTTAATCTCCGTTTTTTTTCCAATTTATTTAACTTCTCATTCCATTAATTGAATTATTGTAATGAATGTAGTATTGTGTGCCAATAAAGGTTTTATATATTTTAGAAATATTTTTGATGCATTAACAAGTTTGACCAAGTTATGAATGTCTAGCCAAATGCTAGTCAAACTACGTTTTAGGCGAATTACGGTATTTCTATAGGATAATTTATAAATAATTTCAATATTATAGATGATTAAATACTTTTAACACCAACATTAATCAACATACATACGTATAAATCTTATCGAATTAAACGTCCAAAGCGTCGAAACAGACATTCTTTTTAAATTTTTAGCCTTTAATCGAACGAGGTAATAGTCGTTAATCTGTACCTAATTTATCATTAAGTCCTGCCATTCAGACGTAGAGCAATTATGATGAGATTCTTCATCAATTATCATCTGAAATTTTTATTTTTGCTTTTCGTGTATAGCGCATTATAAAAAAATTAATTATATGTTTAGAAATTTTATATTTAGTGAGAACTATTTTACTCGGAATTGTAAATTAAATTTCTTCTTTATGTAATAAATTTCTTTTTAATGTTACTGATATGCTTAATATGTTTAAAAGGAGTCCATTGAAGATATAAAGTAAGAATATACATCAGTTTACTTCGTGATTTACCACGTATAGTACAATTATTAGATTGTAACTATAGTATCTACTCTTTCGGGCCAGCTTCAGACATACAGACTATTAATACTTGGAGGTTCTACTATTGGGATGTGTTAGGTGACCATATTGGACTTAGGTGCTGTTAGCTACTAAAAGTGAAAGACAGTCAACGACCAGATAGATTGGATCAACAACACTACAACGACAAGACAACTACGACAAGACAGTGTACGAGGGATTTTGGTTTACTTGGGATTGGTGTCAACGGTTATGCGGAAGAGAGTCAACAACTAGATAGACGAGAGCAACAACAACAACGAGACAACGATTACGAGTGATTCCCAATCCGTCGTAATCGTAGTCTCGCATTTTGTCTCATATACAGTGGTACATCATGATCTTGTTGTATCTGTTGCGGAGTTTAAACTTGTCACCATCATGTCCACCCAACTATAAAATGAAATTTATTGAGAAATCTATTTCTTTATTCAAATGCATCGTAAAGGCGCAACATGTAAATTAATTTATAAACAATTCTTTTCCTTTTTTAATAAAAAAAAGTGAAATTCAATAGGGATAATTCTGGCAATTTTTGCTTGTTCCGGAAATATTTCTTTTTGCATGATTATGTTACATAGATTTGCTATTTCGTGAAGCAAATATGGGGTTGATAATTTTATTGCCTTAGGTGAGCCCAGTTGGCATCATACGCACCTGGGCTATTATTCTCTTTATTTCTGCAGGGATTGTTGGTTTTATAAATATTATTTTGCCCTTAAATGCTGATATCCGTCGATTGTTGATTATAGTGCGTAACCTTTCTAAGCACTTCTACAAACCATTTATTTAATACTTATGTCACAGTTTCATCTTTGTAAATTCTGCTATTTATGTTTAATTTTACATTTTCCATTCTCTTTCCATTATTAGAATTGTATATTAAGTCATGTAATAATAATTTAATTGATACTAATGTTTATCAAGAAAAGCTAACTCATATGGGAACAAATCAAAGAATATGAAACACCTATAAAAACCTGACAGGCTAAATATGCAAATTACAGGACTCTACTAACATTAGAGAGGAGAGAAAGGAACACGGAATGGGCATAAACCTCCCTTAGACGGGAAATGATAATGAATATGAACAAGATGGAGAGATAACTGAAATGACCACAGACGCCGGCTCAGTGGTTTCCAGTTAAAAGACGGATCGAACAGATTTTCGAACTTAGGAAATAAAGGAAAGGAAGATAAATTAGAGGAGGCGCAGAAGAGTACGACTGCAGTAATCTCAGCCAAAATAAAGAAGTATGATGAAATTAAGGCGAGAAAAATTATTATTTGTAATGAGAGAGAGACAGAAAGAGAGAGAGAGAGAGAAAGTAGAAGCCAACGGAGAGGCAACCATACCAGCAGACCTGTAACGTCGCCCTTACACGGAACCTACAACGTCGTGACGTCGTACAATGATAGTGCTAACTTGACCTATTTAATACACTAACGGAACTCTAACAAGCGACACTTCTAATGGGGTTATGGCGGTGCATGTAAAGCAAATTGTTTAAATAATAGAAGAACAGTTACTAGTAATTCATAAACAATTCACAATCGCGGGGAAGGTAAATGCAAATATTCTGGTTCAGGCGGTGGGTACGGAAGAAGATTCGGAAATTCACTAATATAGCATCCCGAAGTTCGTTGATGTTACAGCGGGTTCTGCAGCATGAACCAAAGCCAAACATAAATGTAGCTCCCCGAAGAACGTTGACGCTACAATGTCCGACACGGGCACCAAAGACAAACTATACACTCAAGTGAAAGGTTAAACGGAAATTTCGCAATACGCCGAAATTCGATGGCCTTGTCGGGTGACTATATCTAGCATATACAAAAAACGCAATTGTGTGAAAAAGTTGCGTTAGAGTTATCGAATAACAGCAAGTGTATTAAGTAAACAAACGATATATAGTGTAGGGAAAAAATTTAAATACATAAACAATACATTTGTTTAATTTTAGTAGAATTAAGAAATTTGGTTAATAGAAAAAGAATGGATAGATATATGATGAGGAAGGACAGTTTCGGGAGCACAGAGAGCTTGAAGAGGAAGAAATTGGAGGAGAGGGAAGAAGGATTAGATACGGGAGAGGTTATGAATAGGTTTGAAAAGGAGATGCTGGAAAAATTGGGGATGATTATGAAGGAAATGAAGGAGATAAGGATAGAGAATGAAGAATGGAAGAAGGTGATGAGAGAGAAGGAGGCTAAGTGGAGTAAGGAAAAGGAGGTATTAGAAAAAAGGATTACGGATTTGGAAGATGCTGAACACGAACGACTAAGAAGAGAAAGGAGAAATAATATTATTGTTAATGGAATGAAGGAGGGGAGAGACGGAGTGGAGGAGGATATAAGAAGGGTTTGGAGTGAGTTGAAGAGTCAGGTGAAGATAAAGGAGGTTTATAGATTGGGAAAGATGGAAGGGAATAGTAGAGGTAGACCGATAATGGTGAAGATGGAGACATGGAGTGGAAAACAGGA
>WYDF02288581.1:0-16470 GCA_009867245.2 Adranes taylori
GATATATAATTGTGCTTACGACGTTTTTCACATATATAAAATATATATATATATAATAGTGATTATAGTTTAATCCGTTTCATACTTTTATATTTTAATGTTTTACAAGACTGAAGAGAAAATATATTCATATCATTTTCATCTAAATGTACTCATTCAGAGCACTTATTGTAATATATCGCTTCAATCCTTTATCATTACGAGCTTAAGTAACAAACTTTTACAGTAATTAAATACTTTAAAAGGACAAGTCTTTCTCTATGGATTTTAATTACTCTCTATAGAAAGACGCAATTCATGAGCCCAAGCGAATGCTTAAGCATTAATAGTTTAACTATACGGTTTAATGAGATGCAACAGAACAGCGCAAATAGTTCTATTTTTGTGACAATTAAATTGAATTTGTTTCATGAAAAACAATTAAAGTCGTTTATAGTTTTCTCTTCGCGACTGTTATACTTTGTTATTGTATTTTAAAGGCACATAATTCCTATTTGCAATTTTAAAGCTGAATAGTTATAAAGCAGAAATTTTTAAAGATCCCAATAATATATATGAGAAGTGAACTTTGAAATCATTTCCTAACAACTACATAGTCTTCCCGAAAACAAAATTATATCTTCCTCTCATAAAGTTCTTTTCAAATATTTTTCGTCAAAATGTGCAACTAAATGCATAAATCGATTTTCTTATATAACCTTAAAAACTGATCGAACTCTTAGTGTATGTTTCAAAATTCAGACCACAGAATACCATGATACACCATGATACGTGGTGTCAAAATGCACACCATGTATCATTCATATCAAAAACTAATTTAGTTTAATAACATCTAGAACTGGGATCAATCAATTTGCGAGGACTAGTAGCCTACTGAAATATCCCTTGCAGACACTACATATGCGAAACTCCTGGGAAATTGTCTGGTCTGAACCTTACATTAAACTAAAAAAGCAAGAATCTGGAAATCCAAAAAGTTCTTGACAACAAAATCATACAACATTCCATATCACCTTTTATTGCACCTGTTTGGATAGTTCGAAAAAAGATCGACGCTATTGAGCAAAGAAAATTTAGAATGGTAATCGATTATCGAATACTGAACTAGAAGACTATCAAGTGCAAATATCCACTCCCCAGGTTTGATGAAACCCTAGAAAGCTTGAAAAAATGCACATATTTTACAATTACAACCAGAAATATTGCCCAAAGATCAGGTTGAAATGAGTAAGGAGTCCATTGAGAAAACCGTATTCACTGTCAACAATGGTCACCATGAGCAATTACGAGTACCTTTTTGATTAAAAAGCAGCAACTATATTATGTACAAAATCCTACATATGTGTGTGAAAGAAACTAACCGCAAAATTGTTAAAACGACATGTCGAAAGATTTTGGACAACATCTGTATTCTCAGTCATTGTCGCAAGAATTGTTTGCTAGTGTGGATAAGCTTTATAGTGCACTACTATCAAAATACAGCTAAGAAAATAGACAAAACTCTCATCACACTTCCAGTATCCAAAAATGTAACACAGAACTATGGACAAAAAATTGTACAGGTCCATTTAACTTAGCCTGAATTGAACAGTAGCCTCAAAGTAGATTGGTTAGTTGTAAGCGAGCTATTATCAATCAAAATGAATATCCGCAACGTTCTCCTCCATAGTCTTGCCAAAAATAAAATTATCTCCTCTTCCTCCCATAAATTTCTTTTCAAACATTTTTACCAAAATATGAATAAATCATAACACTCTGCATAACACTCTGAATAAATCAAATTACTTTTATAACCTTAAAAACTGATCGAACTATTTACTAGACTCTAGTAAATAGTAACTTCGAGGACCATGTTTAATAAAATATCACTTACTGGCAATACATATTCAAAACTCCAGAGAAATCGTCTAAACCGTAACATTAAACCAAAAGAGCATGGATCTGAAAATCAAAATATATTTCTTGACTACAAGATCATACAGCCTTCCATATAAGCTTTTAGCGCACCTGCTTGGATTGTTTCAAAGAAGATCGACGGTACTGGTCAGAAAAAATTTAGAATGGTGATCGATGATCATAACCTGAACCAGAAGATTATCGAGGACGCATATCCACTCTCCAGGATTGATGAAACCCTAGAAAGTTTCGAAAAATTCGCGTACTTAACAACCAGAAATCTTATCCAAAGATTCCACTAGATCTAAATGAGTACGGGGTCGATTGAGAAAACCGCATTCACCGTCAAAAATAGTAATTATGAGTAATTACGAGTACCTTTTGGATTAAAAGAAAGCAACCACATTATGCACAAAATACTCTATATTGGTGTCAAAGTATTTAACCGGAAAATTGATATAATAACATGTCGAAACTTGGAAACAACGTATGTGTTCCCAGTCTCGCAAGGATTGTTTGATAGTAGGGATAAGGCTCATACTTCACTACTATCAACCTAAAACTAAGAAAATAGGCAAACATCTCACCACTCTGCATATATCCAAAAATATAACATGCAACACTGGACAAAAAAATGTACATGTCAATTTAACTTGGTCAGAACTAAACAGTAAACCCAAAGAGATTGGCTTGTTGGGAAGCCAGATTTTGTCAAACAAGATGGAGTATCCATAACATTCTCCATAAATACAGCTATGTATATAAAACAAAAGTTGTCTACAAATATCCGACCTTACCTTCTTTTGCCTTTTCATTTCTAATGAGAACTGCACTTTGTAATATCTTTCATTTTATAACAACTACATAGTCTCGCCAAAAACAAAATTATATTTTCCTCTCATCAAGTTCTATTCAAACATTTTTGCTCAAAATATGCAACTACCTGTATAAATCAATTTACTTACATAAACCTAAAAACTGACCACATATAAATAGACAGAAACCTGTATCATTGGTATTAAGATTTAATATAGTTTTATTAGATCTAAATCTGGTATCAATCAATTTCCGAGGACTATAAGCCCGATGAAATATACCTTACTGACATTACATATTCAACACTCCTGAAAAAGCGTCTGAGTCTTAAGATTAAACCAAAAAACCAAGAATCTGGAAATCCCAAAACTACTTGACAACACGATCATACAACCTTCCATATTACCTTATAGCGCATAGATTTGGATTGTTCCAAAAACAAACAACGACGCTAGTGGCCAGAGAAAATTTAGAATGAAGATCGATGATCGTAAACTGAACCAGAAGACTATCGAGGACAAAAAACCACTCTCTAGGATTTATGAAACACTAGAAAGCTTGAAAAGTGCACATACTTTAGAACCCGAAATATTGCCCAAAGATTCCACCAGATAGAAATATGTAAGGAGTTCATTGAGAGAAGCGCATTCACCGTCAACAATGGTCACCATGAGTATTTAAGATTACACTTTAGGTAAAAGAACAGTTCATCGACTTTTCAAGAAGTCATACTTCATAATTTTTGTTTTGTGTATATGGATGATATAGTCGACCAGAAAACACTATGGTATAGTGTTTTGTGTATATGGATGATATCTTTTTAGTAAGGAACATCACACACTTTAGCTGCACATAACTGGAACGAGCAACGGTAACCAAAATTAGCTGGAAGAAATTATTCTGCTCAGCATTTTGTCTACGACAGAGATTAGACATCAGCGTCACCTTCATACTCATACAGCTTCCTCCTTTTTGTCGGCCGTACTCTCTTGAATCTTTGCGTCCAGTTAAAAGTGCAATGTCTTCTCAATTCTTGAAATTCTTGAGTCAACAACGTCTTTCTCGCAGAATCCTGAAAATTAATTAATCCAATAATTCGGCTGCAACTTGCAAATTCATGTCTTTTTCTTGAGACATTTTGTTTTCTGGATTGCAATCTGAAAAACTGTGGTACTCATACAGCTTCCTCTTTCTTGTGGGGCATACTGTCTTGAATCTTTGCATCTAGTTGAAAATGCTATATCTTCTCATTTGCTACAATTCTTGCATCAATAAAATCTTTCTCGCAGAATTTTGAAAATTAATTAATCCAATAATTCAGCTACAACTTTAAAATTCATGTTTTTATCTTGAAACGTTTTGTTTTCTGGATTGCAATCTGAAAAAATGTGGTCCCATAAATGTGGTACTGATACAGCTTCCTCTTTTTTGTTGGCTATACTCTCTTGAATCTCTGCATCCTGTTGAAAATGCTATGTCTTCCCATTTGCTGCAATTCTTGAGTCAACAATGTCTTTTTCGCAGAATCCTGAAAATTAATTAATCCAATAATTCAACTGCAACTTGTAAATTCATATTTAGATCTTGAGACTTTTTGTTTCTTGGATCGCAATTTGAAAAAATGTGGTACCAAGAATATGGTACTAATACAGCTTTCTGTTTTTTGTGGGCCATATTCTATTAAATGTTTGCATCCAGTTTAAAGTGCTATGTCTTCTCATTTGCTGTAATTCTTGCATCAACAATATCTTTCTCGCAGAATTCTGAAAATTAATTAAGCTAATAATTCAGCTGCAACTTTCAAATTCATGTTTTTATCTTGAAACGTTTTGTTTTCTGGATGGCAATCTGAAAAAATGTGGTACCATGAATGTGGTACTCATACAGCTTCCTCTTTTTTGTTGGCTGTACTCTCTTGAATCTCTGCATCCTGTTGAAAGTGCTATGTCTTCCCATTTGCTGTAATTCTTGAGTCAACGATGTCTTTCTCGCAGAATCCTGAAAATTAATTAATCCAATAATTCGGCTGCAACTTGCAAATTCATGTCTTTTTCTTGAGACATTTTGTTTTCTGGATTGCAATCTGAAAAACTGTGGTACTCATACAGCTTCCTCTTTCTTGTGGGGCATACTGTCTTGAATCTTTGCATCTAGTTGAAAATGCTATATCTTCTCATTTGCTACAATTCTTGCATCAATAAAATCTTTCTCGCAGAATTTTGAAAATTAATTAATCCAATAATTCAGCTACAACTTTAAAATTCATGTTTTTATCTTGAAACGTTTTGTTTTCTGGATCGCAATTTGAAAAAATGTGGTACAAGAACATGGTACTCATACAGCTTTCTGTTTTTTTGTGGGCCATTTTCTATTGAATGTTTGCATCCAGTTTAAAGTGCTATGTCTTCTCATTTGTTGGAATTCTTGAGTCAACAATGTCTTTCTCGCACAATCCTGAAAATTATTTAATCCAATAACTGAGCTGCAACTTGCAAATTCATGTTTTTATCTTGATGCGTCTTGTTTTCTGGATCGCAATCTGATAGAATGTGGTACCAAGTATCAACACTTAACATGAGCTCATAAGTTCCCGACTTCAAAAGCCAAGACGGAGCCCAATATAAATTTATTAAAATATTCAATAATTTATTCCTAGCATTTGAATGGTCCTTGAAATATAAATAATTTTTATAAATAATGCAGGAAAGGTGATTGCCTAATAGAGGCCCTCAGTACACATCTTTCTTAGAGAAACGAATTAACGTGCAGTACGTTACCTTAAAGTATTTGTAACCCTCTTTAGAATGTTATGTCGATATAACTCTGAACTTTTTTATCGTGAAATCCTTTTTCATTTCATTTTACAAAATAATAGGACAATCTGGATGATATACAACATAATACGTTGTCGTATTCGATAAATGCATGACATGAATAAATACCGCAATTAATTCTATTAAACTCCGTGAGCGGTTGCTCAGAGCTAAAAAAAATTGAAACAAGTCAGTCGCATTTGCTGCTTTTACATTTCACCAGATAAGCGATGATAGCAATAATTTATGCAACAGAGATACCAGTTTAGAAATTATTTCGACAAGAATGATTACAGGTGTGCGTGTTTGTTTTGTTTTTGTCTTTCTATTGTTTCTGGCTTTGAAGTAATAAATGAAACACTAGGATTACACTGAATATAAGAAACAAAAGCGAATAGTATAAAAGAGTATAGTAGCTTCGTATATACAAAGTGCTGAAAATATTTTTGAAATTTGGCAACACTATTAATATTGCTTAGTTATTTCATCTCATTGTAATTAAAAAGTATAGCATTTAACTATTGCAATGAAACATTCGAACCGCATATTTTCCACATGTTTTGAAGACGAAACCATCTCTTTTACTAGAATAGATTTTAATAATATTAAAACAACATTGCGTAATGTAGATTAAATCTGCAATTAGATTCTCCAGGAATGCCATTTCCAGGGCTGGGCTTTTAGTACAGTATTCCGTCTTAATAAGAAAATTGAGGTTAAAATATTGTATGCATATAGCTTACAATGTGCGCTTATTCAAGTTAAATATTTGTAATGGAATGCGATGTTGCCTCGTCTAAAGATGAAACGTTTTTTCGCCATGAATTGAATAGCGTTATAGATGAAGGAGACAAATAAACTTTCAAAATTCTTTTATTGTTATTTAAAACGATCTGTTTAATAAAAATTAGCGATATACGGGATGATTATAGTATAGCAAACCATGGGGTCTGTTATCTAGAAAACGATTCTAAATCGTTTTTATTAAATTTCTGTATCGTATAGTTCTTTTATTGTGAAGTGATACAAAATGTCAAGGAAATAACAAACGATTTACTTTGGGAGTTGCTTGAGCTTGAAAACAATTGTTTCATTTGAAATAACTTCGTTTTTGTATTGAGTGAAAAAATGAAACTTGGGAAACATTTAAAACACAGGATTTAGTTTGGGAAACAGTAATAATGATTTAATTACCAGGAGTAGTAAAAGTCTGTAGACCAAATATTGGGGACAGTAAGTACTATTTTGTGTTTGTAGTAAGACAGATTTTTAATTAGATAGGTACTAATTTCGAAAATTGTAAATGACAAGGAAATTATAATAATTATCGTAAAAATTGAAGCAGGGTCGACACGTGTTCCTGGCATTGTGGTGTAGCCTTTACCAGCACCCTCTCTTTCCAACTGTAGGCGCAATGTTCATTACATCGGACTGCGAATTCGATACTTAACAAGTACGCTATACATGCCTTTGTAAATAATTATTATAATTTCCCTTTTGAACGCAAAGTGTGTTAGTACGTACTCTAATACTGGAGATGAAATATGGTTGTTGTTATGGTGTTGAGTTTTGATTATTAAACTCCACTTTCAATTAAGATCACTGGAGAAACAACTTTGGTCATCTTTAGGCTGGTCCGACGCTTCTCTGAAAAAGGACCAAAACGAGGCGAACTTTGATTATTAAAGTCCCTTGCATCATAGGTTAGATATAAAAACAATAAAAGTTCATCCAAATATATTACACACAGCTGGTGCAATGCATTATATCAAATGGCGTATACATCGAATAGATAGAAATTTTACATCTTGCTATATGCAAATTTGCATACACTTTGTGCTCAAGAGGGAAATTATAATAATTTATTTGCAGAGACATGTATAGCGTACTTGTTAAGAGTCGGATTCGTAGTACGATGAAATAAACATTGCGGCAATAGATGGAAAGATGCAATAAACATTGCGGCTATAGATACAAAGAGAGGGTGTTGATAAAGGCTACACCACAATGCCAGAAGCATGTGTCCACCATGCCTCACTTTTTAAGCTAATTATTATAATATTCCTTATCATTTACAATTTTCGAAATTATGACCTATTAACTGAAATCTATAAGTTGATGTTATTAAAGGATAATAAATATAGCCATCAGTGGTGGATTGACATTGTAATTTTAAGAGTAGTTTTAACTGATTGCACATTTACTAAACCCAAATATTTCCATTCTATTGTATTAACAATGTTTATGTTAAGTGGAATGAGTTTAACCTCGATTAATTCGCTTCCATATATCCTCTATTGACTTGTGCTTTAATACATGTTTTAATACACAAAATTTAGAGTCAAGCAGGATAATTGTAAAGATGGCTTAATTGAAAATAACGCATGTGTATTTTTGTTGAAGAAGGTATGCAACCCAAATGCCTAATATTGTCCAACGCGTCTGGCCATCCAGTTCACAGCGCTCTCGGAGCTAGGAAGCACGTGGTCGTGAAAGCGCCGTGTCGCTAGAAAAAGGAAAATTTCGGTTGAGCAAGCCACTAAAACTCCAATCCCAACAGTGAGTGGAGTTTTAGTGGGGAAAAATCTCACACTGTCGGATGCATCGGGTATCCTTCGTCTTTTGAAGGTTTCTCCACTTCCCACGTAAAACAAAACAAAAATTGTGTAAGCAGATTTTTAATTTGCAATCACAAATATTCGCGTCTTTTAATATTTGTAACATGTGTATATAATGCATAGTGAATCAATATTCTGACTTAACCTAGAGAATATAAACATACATAAATGTAGAAATGTGTTTACAATAACAGAAATGTACAGAAATGTAACTATACAGAAATGTGTTTACAATAACTCCTATCAAATTTTGATATGAGGTAATTGTGAACCCAGTTTTGGGGTATATGTAACAACAATACAGCTTATAATGTGTTTCAGAAACTTATCAACCAGCCCAGAAAATATCAGAAAATAAAAATTGAATAAACGTTTTCACAGAATGATCTGTGAAAACGTTGTTGGCGGTTGAAGACAGAAAAAATAAAAATTACACATATCGCCAGTCATCCAGTAAATATAACATCCCTGTGGCAGTTACATAACACAAGATCAATGAGAGAAAGGTCCCAA
Source organism: Adranes taylori (assembly GCA_009867245.2). Taxonomy (NCBI): domain Eukaryota; kingdom Metazoa; phylum Arthropoda; class Insecta; order Coleoptera; family Staphylinidae; genus Adranes; species Adranes taylori. The sequence continues at coordinate 8,657 of WYDF02288581.1, forward strand.
TGAACAAAATCGGTAGAGGTCGTCAATTGCGCTGCGTAAGAAAACAGAGGAGCAGATCGTTACGTTTTTAAAAGCCCGAGCACGAATGAGCTATCCTTGCAACAAAGAAGAACTACCCGACTTGGTTGCGGTGTACGATAAAGAAAATAATATTGTAACATCACTCAAAGAAGGTCTCCCTGGACTGAACTGGTATTATAACTGTATGAAGGCACATCAATCAGTATCGTTTAAAAAGCCTGAGCGCCTTCAGAAAGCAATAAAATCTCAACGCACACCTGATGTTATTTACTGTTTCTATGAAGAACTAGGCAAAGGAATAAGTTGGAATTGTAGACAAAGTAATTGGAGAAAGGAATAAATAACAACGGCTTCGTATTCAGCACGGATTAAAATGGTCTTCGAAATTATCACTCACAAATGAAAGCACAATATCACTATTGGCGAACAGGGTAAGGCTCTTTTGAGAGTTTCTGGTGAGTCTAGCAGAGAATCTACAAGTGTGCTAGCATATATATAGCGCAGCTTATGGATCGTATTTGTCTCGTTTTATTCTTTACAAGGAGATGTTGTACAGGCACGCTGGACATCCACTCGTGCTTATCCAGGTAGATATATATCGTAATATTCACTCTAAAATACTAGGGAAGCAAGTAAAAAATTTATCAAATAAATTAAATCCAAATTCCCACGTAGGTATCCTATATTCATGAAATGTTGTAGGTACTGTTTAATCGGTTGTATGTGTAGTGGACGGAGTAAGAATGGACGGAGTAACCGCAATTATTTAAAGCACAGTATTTGTAAAATGTGTAAAAGAGTTCAAAGACTGAGTTTCCCAGGACAGGAAGCTCTACTGTTGTATGATGGTCATAAAAGTCATATAAAGATGAAGTTTTCAAGCCATCTTAATGGCAAGATTCAACCATTGGAAAAGTGTGTTTTCGGGCCAGTCAGACCTTGTTGGGAGAAAAAGCTGATTCCATAAGGAAAGAAGCACATACGACTAAACAAAAATTAATTTTTAGGGAAGTGCGGAAAGAAGCTTTCACCGAAAAATATATAAAAACTTCTTTTATCGGACCTGTAATTTATCCAGTGAACTCTGAGCGTTTCCCAAAGACGAATTCAATGCAATCGCTTTGAAGAGATATAAAGAGAAGCCTAAGAAACTAACAATAGAACACGGATGTAGCACATCTTCTTCAACTCCTGCTCGAGATATTGTAACCCTCTTTCAATCTGCAATCTCACTACGGATAATACTCAACCATCCACAAGAACAAAAACTGTCACATAGAGATTGAAGCAGACGCATTATGCCGAGGTTCTCATAAGTTTTCACAAGTTATCGGACGTCTTAAAGAAGCAGAACATTTAAAACAAAAGAAGAATGAACGAAAACCACTGAAAAATAAAAATGACAAGAAACTAAAGGCAGCTAAGGGGCCTAGAGATAAAAACGAAAGTGAAGAAAAAAAATGAACGATGAAGAACTTTTTCAAAACTCGGATGATGAAATTGATGAACATCAAAGGGCAGAAGAAATTTTAAAGATTACATTGAAGAGGTTGAGTATAAACCTGGTGAAATTTCTTGCCGGGCCAAGGAATAAAACGACCTTCACATATGTTTGTCATGTGAATAATGTGGATCTTAGCAATGGAGATATTGAAGTTATCGACTGCAAGCGAAACAATCAATTTTCGATGGAATTCCACTAGCAAGCCAATGATATCTCTTATATAAAGATATGTATGATAGAAGCGGTGCTGCCGATGCCGACGAAGATTATGTAACCCAGAAAGGCTTTCTATGTGTTACCTGGACCTGTCAGTGTTTTTGAGAAATAGATAGTCGCTTTGATTTGTATTGTAGCTTATCAATGGCAAATAAAGCAGTTTGCTTTTAAATGTTTGTAATTTTTATTTTGTATGGATAATTGTGAACATGGGTATTTAGACTCATAGATGCACGAAACTCAAACAGAAGCAACATTGTTCACATTTTTCCTCAAAATTTCTAATACTGCAAGGAAAACATGTTCACAATTACTCCTAAAATATTTCGGAAGCGATTTTTAATTAGAGCAGTGTAAACAGTCCATAGAAGTTATAAAACATATGAAGTTGATCTAGAAATGAATAAAATATGTTCTCGGCGAGTGAAATTTTCATTTCGATGCATCACATAATCATAAACTGAGTTTTAATGAAATTTATAGAATATCAAAGTCCTATTTGTGAAAATAGTTTCCAATTACCCCACAAGACAATATACGCTTTTAATGCAAACTTCCTAAAAATAGCCGAATATTAAATAGTACCTTGCCCCACAACAATATACCAATACGCTTCTGTACTAATGGAATATTACCCTACTTTACTTCTGAAGTGTTTGATCTTTGAACTACTACGCTAGATGACACAGACTCAACTTGATCAACAGCAAGTAGATAGTCCTTTGCTTTAGAGTATACATACAGTAAAGTTCTAACTTCCAGCAAATGAAAGATAGGGTCGCGGAACCGAACCATATACAAAATTCTTATAAAACTATTGTTTACAGTAACTAGTAATGATATTAGGCAATGAAATTTGAAAACTCCAATTATTAGCTAAGAATATAAAGAATTTACACTTTCATCTAAATAGGCAATAAATATTTAATTAATCGATGTAATTGAATTTTATCTTGGAAAATGTTGAAATTTCAATGTCATTCGTTTCAAGAGACCCTTGGGAAATAAATTGCTATCGTCTTTTCACTTTTTACTTTCGTATGACAATATCGCTCGTTTTCTAAAATCGTAGCGCCGCGGTAGAGAGCACAAGAAACTTCTCCGGAACGAGATGATAGAAAGAAACAACAGATAGAATTGAATATATACGAATTGTTCGAACAATCAGAACTTAATTACGAACTGATGATTTTCGATTGAAAAATCGATGAAAAACTAATTTTTCAAATTTAGGTAATTGAATCTAATGAATATTTAAGTTGTAACTCTAAGTGAATAAAGAAACTTTTTTACTTAGTAAGCTTAAATTTATTACAGAGATATTTGTAGATATCAATTTTAATAACGTTGTTTCTTTGTCCTTACAATCATATTGTTTAAAAATGAAGGTTTAACCTTAAACTTTTTTTGTACGTTATGATACTTAATGCATCATTTGCATTAAAAATATAATAATCATTGTTACACATTACCAAGTAATTATTTCATTTATAGATTTCTCGCAATTAGGGGTCCCAGATGTTTCATCAAAAAATAGTAACCTAACGGATCTTTTCTTAGACAATTGTTTCTTTATAATTTTTGTCTCTTGCTTAGTTTCTTACAAGTGCGAAATTCTAAATAAATAACCAGTTCAAATGGAATAATAATTTTGGAAGCGATGAAAACAATGAAGAATGAAAACTGCTAAGCTCATATGTAACTGAGTTTGAGCAACCCAGTTTTTCCCATATCTGCCTCTAAGACAAATTGTGACGACGACTGATCCCAAACGTGTTCTGGGGCATTATGTTGGGCGAGCTGTTCAGTTGATGGTATTTATTACAAAATTCCTGAATTCCACGAAAACCTATAATGTTGCGAATGATGTAAGCCATTTAAGAAAAAAAATTATTATTATATCTGACTAAATTAATTATGAGGACGTCGTACTATTAGTAATAGATAGACATGCTAACGAAACTCCCACTCGCGACGCTGCTAATGGGGAGCACTTGCGTTTGTCACAATATTGGCGCAATTAGATATTAGAATATTTCGGTCTTCAGGAATTTTCCTCGGGCGCCAGGTCTGTTTAAAGTGAGACCGCACTTCAAACTGATGTTGTTGTTCGTCGGTCCCCAGTTACTACTGAAGGCTTAGGTAGCTAGAGGTTCTTGTTCTTGCTGTAGGGTATCTGTAACTGAACTTAATACTAATAAGTGAAACAGCATTAAATTTATAAGAAAACCCTGTTTTGGTTTTCTACACAAAATAAACAGTCAGAGAAAGAGTGTATATTTATTCAATCAAATATTGATAATAAATCAAATGAATGATTGTTAAATAAAATATGCGGTATTCAAGCGGCCTTACATTAAATGGTACACAAGAACATAATAAAGCAAAAAACGGTAGTGCAATTCAAATAATAGTGCAATTCAAATAATAATAAAAACGGCGCATGGGTAGTGCAAAAATAATAATAATAATAATAAAACGACGCTTAGCGAAATATTAACGGTGTCGGTTACAAAATAATAATAATACGGAAAGCAGCGGAAAATTGCGGTAACTTAAAGCATACAATATCAATAGCAGAACAGAAGATATAATCGGAAAATACTTATGGGCTCGTAACGTCACTTCGGGACTGTTGTGACTGTATGCCAAACGAATGCCACTAGTTTCGCTAGTAGTATAGACCATGTACGTGTAGCATTTCATTAAGAACTAACGCTACTGTATGCCATTGAATACTACCAGTTACACCAATAACATGCGTTCTTAGTTCAGACGGTGAAAGAAGGTAAGTACTATAACCAAATTAATGCCACCAGTTTCGCTAGTAGTATGCACTGTGGTCGCGTAGCGTTGCATTAAAAACTAACGCTACTGTATGTCAGTGACTACTACTAGTTACACCAATAGCATGCGCTAGTAGTTTAAACGGTAGGACAAGGTGAGTACTATGGCAGCGTGGCGTTGCATTAAGAGCTAACGCTACTGAATGCCAAGTGACTACCAGTTGCTTAGGATGTACGCAACGTTTCAATTTGAAAGGACGTGGCTGCTGTACTAGTGGTATACACTTTAGTACGTAGGAAAGCGGTTGCGGAAAAAGGTTAGAACAAACCTACACACGTGCCTCGCATGCATACCGTCAATCATACGGTATAACAAATAAAGCTATTCAACACACAATGCAATGATACAACGCAAACAGTGTAAGCTAAACAATATTGCTTATCAAACAACCACACATGCATCCCCTGGACTATGTGGGTGTGGCAGGCTTATGCGGCTGACTGGCTCGTCTGCTTGTCTGGACTGGCTGATCTGCTCCTCGCTGAATTGGAACAGGATATGATTTTAAAGGCGTAAAGCGCGCCTATTTAGTGTTCAAGAACCATGTGTATCTATAACTGCTTGCCACAGAACGTGTGAAAGTCGTAACACATCACGTTAGGACTCACTACGGGTACCCATAGAATAGAGTGTGCTCGCGAGATTTAAAACATAAATAAAAAATTATATTATTTACAATATCTATTACCCGGGGATTAGGAGTTAGAAGATATAATGTACAATATATTCTGTGAGTACTAAGAGCAGCGAGAGTCAGTCGCCTTTGCTTTGATGCATTATTCGTAACATTAGGATATATGCACCAAAAATCCCCACTTAATCATTTATAATGCACAGCGGACAGCGATTGAAATTTATTATCATATTTGTTTACATTTATAAAGCAAAATAATCGATGCGGAATTCTTACATATCATCTTTCAATTTAAATACAATGGAAAAAATGTATTTAGTAATGTTTACTTATTTGTTCATTGCACCAATTACTTTCCTCAGTTAAGTTAATTATCTCAACATATGTTAACATCTTTACTTTAAAAATAAAATTGGATAAAAGATATTCCTTCAGTATTTACTTATCTCTTACACACGATGAACTTTTCTCTATGCGGAACCTTATTTTATAGAGGCTGTCCCGAATTATTTTCATTTCTCTTTTATTCTATAAGTAACTTCAATATGCACTTCAACATGTTATACAATATGCACCACGGTTCGTCGTGTATCCATAATAATAAAGGGTGCACTATGCAAGCAATGCGTTTTATTCCCTCCCGTCACTAGCACTGTTAGAGGAGTTTTGGGACCACATATGGTAAATCTATTTACAAAGTTCAGTGTTATACATGAACATTGCTGGAAATATGCGGCCTCTCATTTCCACAAAACTCCAACGACTGGCGATAAAGCTTTTTTAGAAAATGTACCTGTTATAATATTACCATAATTGTAAACAAATTTCGGACTCGATTATTACTTGCATAGTATTTTGCGACACTCACGACATGCCTCTTAAATAAAAGAAGGGGATAAGCGTATTTAATCGGGTTGTGTGATTGAAGTGATCAAGGACAATATTGTCAGTGCTGTTCAACAAGCGACGGCGTGATGGAACAACAGGTATAGCGGGTTAACAGCTGCTATCTATCGGTTGGCGTTTCTTCGATAAAGCTCTGGGTAAAATATGTGAAGAATACGTTGGGTGTGTGGAACTCACGGAATAATAGCTGCAACAATAGACACAGTTTTGATTAAATGTAACATTTTACCAGAATATTCCGTCTGTTTTGGTTTTGATGGTTGCTCGACAATGGCAGGTAAAGAGGCTAGGTTTCAAACCGTATTTAGAAGAAAATTCATTCAGGTATTATTTTTCTACACTGCAAGTCGCAAACTAAATCTTGTGGTAAATGATCTAGATAGAATCCCAGAAATAAGAAGAGCAATTGGAACTGTCAAGGATAAAATTAAATTCTATTGCCTGCTCGAAGGAAGGAATTCGGTTCCAAATTTAACGCTTATAAGTGAGACACGGTGGCCAGAAAAATATAAATCCATTCGGAATTTCTCTCAAAGTTTCCTTGAGTTTTACAAGTTAGAAAAATTATCTTGTAAAGCGAATTAAGCAACAAGTAGGTCAACATACCAGTTGCATTCAGCCGTCGAGTGGTCATACATTAAATAAAAAAAGAGATTAATGTCCAAATGCATCGAAATAATGTACGTACGGATTTCCCAACGCTTGCCTCTATTTCGTCGCAAGTGTTTTGAAAACTTACTTACACTTACACATTTAAGCTGACGAATGCAAATATATATATATATATATATATATATATATATTAATATATAATGTATATATTCAAATGGTTTGTTAATCGCACCAAAAAGCAATCTCTTAGAATTAGCACCTGGCAGATTCTTATGGCTCATATAATGTAAAGTTACCACCACTCTTTCAGTACATAAGGAGTTTATGTACGGGCCATTATTGAAAATCATGTATCAGAAAATTTTTGTTGCAATCCAAGAAGATTATTATTAAAATAAATTTCAAACTTTTTGATTGGTGTCATCCTGATTGGTACGTCCTTGATTGGACTCATTATAAATCGAATATCAGTATTGGCAAATTCACATTCTTAAAAAGCAAATGATATGCATGCAACGAAACCAAATAAGACTAAACGGTTGAAGAGATTAGGGTGTTCGGGTTAGGAAACGAATTTCAGTATCTTGTATTGTCAACTGTTCAAGCTTTAGGGTCATTCCGGTAACAGAAAGAGGGTTAAATATAAGTTACCATAATTGTCATAATACATAAATAAATAAATAAAAATCCGAAGTAAAAAAATTTTTATAAAACTTACTCGTCGAAAACTTTAAACTCACACATCGAAAAATAAAAACGTACTCAGAATAGTGTTTTTGTCCAGAATGTAAACGTTTGTGTTTCTATAACTTTGCTTTTCTTACGGTCTTGTACTCGCATTCTGAGCAATGACAATATATTTGCCGTTTGTGTATTCAGTTTATTCAATTTTTTCAATTTTGATAATGATATTTAACAATTTAAATATGAAAATATTTGGAATCACTAAATATATTTTATTATTATAATAATGTTACTCAGAGATTGGACAACTGATATAGGAGTTACAGTTGCCTTCTGATTTATTTACTTATTCACAATTTAAGTTAATTATACATACCCATATACATATAT
>WYDF02288592.1:0-30188 GCA_009867245.2 Adranes taylori
TATATATAAGAAAAACTAAACCGAACGATAGTTTCAAAGTTAGAAGAAATCAGTACAAGATCTGACCATTAAAATTTTTATTTTTAACAATAAATACACTATAATGGGGAAATACCTGATTATCGCAATTGTGTTAATATCTTGTATGGTAAGACAAATTCAAATATGATTATTATTTTGTATTCTTCTCTAATCCATAATTTAAAGATATAATATTCTTGATATGTGTTGAATATAATTGAGTGAAAACATCAGTGGTATACACTCAAGAACTTTCCGAGTCATTTGCATTAATTCTCACATAAAATAAACGAATAAAATATATAAAACATTTAGTAAGCCCTTTGAAAAAAAACTAATTTATATTAGGACAGATGGATACATTATTAGTAATTCCTTTTAACTCGATTCCTCTACTGCCACTTTGGTCTAGACGTGGAAGGTTCCCCAGGTCTTTTTACAAACTTCTCCATTTTATGCACGCTAGAAGGTAGACGCACAGACACTCAGTATAATCACGCTAGCGTACTCTGACAACTGACAAACAAGTGTTCCTATGCGGCCGCTGATCTTCAACCAATGTACGCGCGCACTCCCCCTTCCCCGCCCAACAGCGCCAAATTAGTCTTATTTGAAGTCAGTGATATAATTTTCGTACGTCCAGCGGGTCGCCAGTATTTTTTTACTTGTAAAGAGGTCGCATATTGAAGAATTTTGGAAAACATTGGCCTACGATTTTATTAGAACTTATGTTATTTAATGCAGTTTAAGAAACCACTTAAACTAAAACTGTTAGTGGATCCACTTAAACTATCTTTAAGCAGTCTTTGAATAAATTAACACACAATATCTTTTTACTATTTAAAACAATATCTTTTATTTGTTACTGTTTGATTTTATAAGACTGTTTACCAACAACGCAGCCAGTGCTGCAGCATTTGAAAATTTATATTTCAGGCATACATAATAATCTTTTTTATTTATTTTAGACAGTCAACAGCTCGATCATTCCCTATAACAGTGATCAACTCAATACTTTAATTAAATCAGCCATTGGGACTATCCGTGAATCTTTACAGGGGAAAGAAACTAAGGCTCAAGACACATGGACAAGTAGCATTGAATCACTCGACAGCAGCATAACAAATGGCGCTAATAAAGTTTCAGAGAGTTTAAGGGATGATGTAACAGCAGCAAACTCCCAGTTAGACAGTAACTATTTATACTATATTTCAGAAAAAGCACACCTTTATTCTAAGATCTTTGCAATGATTAAATTTAGTCTTCAACTCATCATCTTATATTAAAGGAAAAGTATTGACTCTTTTAGTAGATATCATAACCTAGTGTTCATGTTAATCCCTAGCTTATCTAGTTTTAAACATAAAATTAAAAATGAAGGTCAAACTTGAAACAAATTATGTTTGAAAGTATTATAAATCACTCTATTAAAAGTGTATCAGAAAAAGATAAGACGGACGCTTTAGTACTTCGAGTACGTAATTTATATTAGATAACTTCTGTATTATACTGTGACAGAGATGGTTCTAACCTACCTTATTAATGGATGAATTAATGAAATGTATGGTTTATTAAAATCGCCATCATGGTGTGTGGAACTAAAATCAGATACCTAATACACAAGACATTATAGAACAACATAGCAGTGACCAAAAAATTACTTACACAATTCCAACTAATATACAAATGTACTATAATTGTCAAAATAAACTAAAAGAACGTCCAAACAAACAAAAGTTAACAATCTATACCAAATGATATACAACGTACAATTATCAGTCTTCATACAGAATAATGACAATCACCCAAATAAACTACCACAGAAATTTATTATTAAATAGAGTAATCTTCTAGCCAAATGAATAATCCACACAATAACTGTGTGGAGACTGAAGTCAACTTAGAATACTCGGATGGACAAATCTACATATAAATTAGTTATTCAATATAAAAATTTTGAGTAAACTGATACTGTGATATCAGATATACTCTCATAGTTTATAGTATAAGTTCAAAATGAGTTCGTTTGCTTTGTGGACATATTCTGTATATCGCATAATTTTCTTATTTGTATGAATATTATCACCCAAGATAATCCCAATTCAAACAAAAATGAAATAATAATTTCATCGCCCCCGGTTCATTTCTTTAATAATATCTCTAAACCTAAAAATTATTATACTTCACTAGCAAATATTAATAGTTGTAGGATTTATTAATAATTAATCTTGTTAGTTTCAACGCTACTTTAAAATTTCTAAAATTAAGTGTGTTAATTATTACTAAACTACATTTGATACTTAGGGATTTCAAAATTGCCTAAAAAAGTTCTGGCATAGATGGAGCCGTTTTTAATACCTCATACAAGCATACTGTATCACTACATTGGTCTGCTAAACCAACGTTCTACACCATGCAGCCACAGTGAATTATTTAAACAATTTGAAATCCGTTTGTTTGAATATAACTTTGAATAGCTGGTTGCCTATAGTACTTTATTATATCTTATTTAAATTATAAATGCAGTTTCTAACAATCAACGATGAGATAATTCAATTAGGTGGCTGCTCATCCAAACAATTAGGAATTAGTAATTAAGGGCTTGGACAATTAAAGTAACCCTAACCACCTCTGAATTATTCCTAGTATAACCCGTTCGCGCCGTAACTACGTCATTGTTAATATATAATTGTATAGTACGTATTATTTATAGAATATAACTTGTTGACAAAATTAGTAACTTAAATAAGATCTAGTAAAGTACTATAGGCATACAGCTATACAATTCATATTGAAACAAATGGATTTCAGATTGTTTAAATCTGAAGTCGTCACGGTGGCTGCATGGTGTAGAATGTTGGTTTAGCAGACCAATCTAGTGATACAATATGTTTGTAACAGCTCCAATAATGCCAAAAATGCATCTACCCTGTGCATTCCCTACCCATCTACCCTGTGCCCGACTTTTTTAAGAATTTTAAAATCCCTAAACATCGAATGCAGTTTTGTAATAATTTCGACTGCAGTTATATTCTATAAATAATATTATACAATTATCTATTAAAATTTCGCTTTTATAGAACTAAAAAACGATATCCAGACTATTTCTGACAAAGACGTTGATAAATGCACTACACCACCTAAATCCAGATTAGAGAAAATTCCAAAATCAGTCAGTGAAACCTATGCTGGTTGTACCGATGGTATTTTGACTGAAGCGGCAAACATTCTTGGAGATAATACACAGAAGATTATAGACATAATAAACAGGCCCGATGACTATGAAACTAAACGTCAAAATTGTAACGATGTATCTTGTCTGGCAAAGCTGTACACTGACGTGCTGAAAGCAAAAGATAAAGATCCGAAAGATGCGGATAAACTTATTATCGATGGCAATAAAAAAATCACGGATTCTAATCAGAAAATAGCAACATGTCAAGTAAAGAACATTTTAGATGGGAAGAAAAATATTATTGACGAAATAGCAGAAGCAGTAAATTGTAGTAAAAATGAATTTCCATAAAAATAACTACAAGGATACATTTCGTTTGTTTCATATATGTATATAAACATTTTATTTGTGTGTATTTATTCTAAAATTTACATGGGAATAAAGTAATAAATTTATATACATTTTCATTTAATATCCTAATTTTGTAATATCCAAAGTTTCCCATTGTTATGTTAATTAATTATCCTTGAGGATTTAGGCAGTCTTGGCAGTTAATTTGGTATATTATGTTTAATGACGTAACTAATTGCCAAAACTGCTGAGTAATATACTGTGTGTCCACTTATATTTTGCCTTATTTTAACTGCCCATAACTTCTAAACAGTTCAGGATAGAAATATGCTTTTTTTAGTAAAAAAGTTTTTTGTTTGAATAGATTCAATTTTTTCTATCGATTTTGATTACGTCACATCAAAAATGGCGAATATTTAACAATCTTTTAGTTGACTTTTTTTAATAGAACATCCAGTATATTTTTTCTAGTTTGCAAGAACTGACCTTCACCTAGCCAGCGGTACAAGGTTTTTCAAAATCGGTTAGCAAATGACTGAGTAATTCATTTTTAAAATGAGAGAAGTAGAAATCACAAACAGAACATCAATTTGCTATGGTTGAAATACGTATATGCCCTTGTATGCTTTTTTAAGTTATTTGATTGTTTATAATTTGATTGTTTAGACATGGAGAATAGGTACTTAGAAAGTGACTAACTCATTCAAAAACATCATCATAAAGTTGTTACGTCTTAAAGTAATTCTATAAAAAATTTTAATTATAAATTTTTTTAGTTCATTTGTAAAGGCCTGTCGCAGTATATCTTCGATAAAATTGTTAAACGCCTGACGAATATTATTCTTCAATTCTTCCAAATTTTGTGGTGCAGGATTATAAACTAGAGATTTTACGTATACTCCATACAAAAAAAATCGGGAATTGTTAAGTCAGGTGAATTAGGAGCCCATTCTATTGGACCACTTGTACCAGTCCAGTTGTCACTAAATTTATTGGAAACGGAGTTTCTAGCAATTAAGGAAAAATGAGGGAGTGCCCAATCTTGCTGGAAATAGGTTTCATTTCTATTAACATTTAATTGGATGTCCTGATCTAACTGTGGATAGAAAAATAATTGTAACATATCTGTATAGTTTTTCCATTTACTGTTTTTTCGGCGAATAAAAATGTTATTTTTTATAACATTTAAATGTTATTTAAAAATGTTATAAATTTGTTATTTATTAAAAAAAAATTATTTTTGTTAACAGCACACCACACATTTTTCTTCGGTGAATCTCGTTCATATTCTTGAAACTCGTGCGGATTTCCTTCCGACTAAATTCTGCAATTATGTCTATTAACAGCTCCACCCAAATGAAACTTGGCTTCATCAGAAATTATTAAATTGCAGTTTCATACATTTCTCATAAGATCCATTAATGTTTTACACATAAGATCACGCTTTTCGAAGTCGCTCTCGTTCAATTTCCGAACAGTTTGAGTTTTATAAGGTTTTATTGTGAGTGGTTGCATAATTTTATGGATTTTAGACTTACTCATGTTGAAATGAGAAGCAGTTTTTCTATTCGACGATTATGGATATCTCCTAACAAAATCAATAACATTCTTCGACCACAGCAATTTGGTTTTCGTAGCAAGCTTGCTGCATTACAACAAGCCGTTAATTTGGAAAATATTTTACGTAAGACAAAAGAGACAAGATTCAAGTCCAGCTCTATTGGATGTTGAAAAAGTATTTCATCGTGTATGGAAAGATGGACTTATATTTAAAATCTGGGCGTACAAGTTCCCGATAGAATTAATGAAGATCACACAATCATTTCTTAAGAATAGATCACCTCAAATTAAAGTCGATTCACTTAAATCGTCAAAAAGAATAGCAAACGAAGGTGTACCACAGGGTTCACCTCTTTCTCCATACTTTTTAATATTTTGTCAGCAACATGTCATCTCTTAATAAAGATAGAAACACCAAAGTGTTACAATTTGCCGATGATACTGCGATAGCATTTCAATCCAACAGTAGGAAGAAAAACTCTTGAAAGAAGATTTTGTTGTATTTCAATATTCTGCGAAATTTGGAAAATTTGAATTAACCCAGATAAAACGGAAATAGTGGCTAAAGAAGAAAATTAATATCCCAGTTAATTTTCAAAGAAGGAAGGTCAAAGTCAAAAGCATTGGCATATATCTGCGATGTAAATTTGATAATAAATTATACTGGAGGTCATGTAAAAATCAGCTATGTAGTTACAAGAAAAACTGTATGGAAATTTTACACTATTCTCAACCCATCGGTATTACCACATAGAAAACTTGAGCGGACAAGGCACTCCAATCATCGCCATAAAATAATGGTGCAGATGGATAAAGAAATATTACGTAAAAAACTTATATAAATTTAAAATATTATAATAATGTTAAGAATTATAAGAATCTCAAAGTTGTTAGCAACGACCTGTTCTAGATAACAGAAATTATCACTTAATCACTGCCAGTGACAAATGTCTGTAACATACTAACAAAATTTCAATTAACAATCAACATGCTAGTGGCTTTCACAAGCAATCATCAGAAAACTTCACGAAAAAAACAAATTTCTTTATCGATCCAAAAATAGTGAGGCAGTTATTGGTCAGAATCTACGCGAACTTCAAACGTACTTTTTGGTTTGAACGGCATTATCACGCATACTTACTTTAGTGGCACTACAGTCCATTGAGAACCCAGATCTTCTCTACTACAAATTTTCGCCAGTCATCTCACCGAGTAGCTAACTGTCTCTAGTTTCAGACACTTAGCTTGCGAAGATCATCCTATTCTGAGTCACCCAGCCATCAAAGTTTAGGTCGGCCCACGAACCTTCTTCCGTCAGGTCTTGAGTTAAGAACTTTTTTTGGTTCGCAATAATCTGCCATTCTCTGGACGTCGCCGAGCCAAGGTAGTCTTCTTGACTACATGCCTGACATGATCGATGGAGCATTAGAGAGGCCTTCCAGTTCTTTATGCACAGCACCAAAATCTTGCGGAGGACTTTCCTCTCCCAGGTGCACAGTAGATTCTCCTCTATTTTCCTGACAGTCCAGGTCTTTGAGCCATACAAGACTGCTGGTTTGATATTGGTTTTATACACCATAAGTTTTTTAGAGACAAGGGAAGGCTTAAGCAGTTTCTGGAAGCTAAAGAAGTACCGATTCCAGGCAGCTACTCTTGCTTTGATTTCGTCGGATACTTAGTTGTCGTGTGTTAGGATGCCCCCCAAATATTTGAATCCATCGACCCTTTGGTAACCATTGAAAGTGTCAACGTTCCGTCATCTGATTGTGTTCCTAATGTTTATCATGTATGTGGTCTTCTGCTTATGGGCGTGTAGCCCCATTTTCTTAGCTTCGTTCTAGAGGGTTTCTACGTTATCGATTAGGTATCTGGTGTGTGTGGCTAACTTAGCAATGTCAACAGCGAATTTGTTGGTAATTCTCTCATATCGAATTCCAAGGCGATGTTAAATAGGGTACATAATAGTGAGTCCCCTTCCTTGAGACCATTGTAGATATCAATTTGCTCGGAAAGTTTTCCATGTACTTTAACACAACTCTTCATATGGTATAGCTGCTGGAAGGACACACTGTCGTAAGCGGCTTTAAAATAGACATAGCTGGTGGGCCTTTATGTTGTATTCATAACACTTCTGTATTCATATATGTTGTATTCATGTTGTAATATTTTGTATTTATATACATCTGATCTGTCATCGACTTTCCAGATTCAAACTCACTTTGGTAGTCGCCAATAGAAGCTTCCATGTAAACCTTTAATCTCTGTATGAGGTCTTTAGTGAAGGTCTTGTAGCCTACTTCAAGCAATATCCCTTTACATTTTCCGCAATGCGTTTTGTCGCCTTTTTCATGTAGAAATGCAATAACTGACTCATTCCATTCCTCTGACATTGCCTCTTGTGACCAAATGTTTTTAATAAGATTGTGCATTTCATCGGTGACTTTTGCTCCTCCATACTAGAACACTTCTGCCGAGAATCGGTCTTCTCCTGCGACACGATAATTGATCATTTTCATTATGGCCTCTTCTACCTCGTTCCGAGTAAGCTGCGACACGTTTCTGTATGTGCCATCTTCCATCTCGAAAGGATGAGTGTCTTGGATGTTTGTATTAGCATTCAGTAGTTCACTAAAGTACCCTTTCCCATCTTTCCAGGACACCATCAAGATCCCCAATTAGCCTTTCTGAAGGCTAATTGAAGATCCCCCGTTTCCCCTTTCTGAAGATCCCCCGTTTTTGGTACTTGAACAAGGTCTTGAGCGCTCTTGTTTCGCTATTGTAATCTAATCTGCTTGCTCCTATAACTCTCTGCAATATTTTCTTCCTAGCCTTATTTTGTTCACTCACGGCTCTCTCACAGTCGTCGTCGAACCATTCATTCCTCTTAGTATTGTTATTATACACGAACGTCTCCTCTGTGATCTTTAACACTGCAGTATTGAGGTTGTGCCTATGTTCTTTATGATCTTCAGACTCAGGAGCTAGGTTGTTCTGAATTTATTCTTTCATTTTTTGCTGAAATCTTAAGCGCAGATCTTTCATAATGCCTTAGAGTCCAAAGTGTTTAGTGCTTTCCATTCTGCCGTTCCTTGCCATTGAGATCTTTTGTGTGCACTTGATCAAGACCATGTAGTGATCACTATCTGCGTCGGGTCCTCTACATGTCCAAAATATCCGCGGCATGTCTTCTCTAAATCAACACATGATCTATTTGATTGGCTATTACTCCATCTGATGATTTCCATGTTACAAAATGGATGATTTTGTGTTGAAAATGAATGGTGCTAATTGAAAGATCTTTCCCGATAGTAAAGTCGGCAAGTTTGAGTCCATTATCTTTGCACATTGGTGGAGATATGGTTCCCAACATACGGCCTGAAGGCTTCTTTATGACCAAACATGGCATTGATGTCACCTAGAATTAATTTGACGTCGTTCTCTGGTGTATCCCCATATGCACGTTGTAGTTGGCTATAAAAGGTCTCTTTTTCGTCATCTTCTGAAGCTTCGATAGGTGCTTGAGCGCAAATGGGAGTCATATTAGAGAATTTCATTTTGAGTCTAAGCATGCACAATCGTGCGTTGATGGGGTTACAATTCAGTACTGCCGCTTTGTTTCTCTTGTAGGCTATAAATCCGGCTCCGAGATAGTATGTGCCACTAGAACTGCACCATCCATACAATTTAACTTAATTTATCTCCAAACTCCAAATACCCTTGCTAAATCTTAACAGGCTCTACCAACTAACAGGCTCTACCCTCGGAACATTAACTATTAACTCATCTTTCTACATCTACGTCAACTTGATGTCTAAAGTAAAAATTGAAATTATCACAGATAATGTAGTGCAACACAACTAGTGTTACTCCATTGTAGAACTCCGTTATACAACGGTTGGAAATACCGCGGATTCGGGGATAAGGCGGGAGGCATATGTCCTTCAAATAACGAAAATACAATAAATTAATCATAAATTAATTAGAACGTCAAGCAGGAAAAAGTGCGTTTTTAGTTATTAATGTGTGCTTGTAGCTTCCTCATTGGGCACACAAATTCAACAGGCTACAAAGCCTCTGTTTCTGCGGCGTGCGCCGCCTGTCCTTCCTTTCCAATAGGCTTTCCTTCTCTCTTTTATGAATGAGTCCAGTAATTTTTAGTGCGTTTAAAATTGTCACAGAGGCTAGTCGTTTGCTGCATTCTGTTCGAGAATTTAGTGGAAGTTGTTCCGTTATTAATGTTTTACCGTAATTACCGTATTTTTATATTTTCGTAATTTGTATTGTTACTATTAAAAACTGCTGTCAAATATTTTGCTTTAACATTTTTTGGTCAAAATGTCAAGTAAAAGAAAAACATATTCCGTTAAAGAAAAACTTGCAATAATAGATAAAGTGAAGCAAGGACAGTCGAAAGCGAGTTTATCCCAGGAATTAGGTGACCCCGAAAGTACAATTGGTGGGTGGGGAAAAGATGAAGAGAAAATGCGTCGTTCTGTAGACAAAATTGATGATATGGTAGGTTTTGAAAGAAAGAAGTTAAGACTAGCTGATGATAATAACGTAGACGAAAGTTTGTACCGCAGGTTTATTACAAAACGTAGTGAAGGTGTGCCGCTGTCGGAAACAATTCTTCAAGCTCAAGCACTAAAATTCTACAAGAAACTTAATGGGAACAACGAATTTACAGCATCTGTTGGTTGGCTTTCACGCTGAAAAATGAGACACAGAATTGGTCTGGTCACCGTATCGACGGAAAGCAGTTCAAGTGATACCGTAGCAGCAGAACAGTTTCCCGAAATGTTTATAAAAATTATTAGTGAACAGCAGTACACCGATGAACAATTGTACAAATGTGACGAAACTACCCTATTTAATAAATTATTGCCATCGAAATCTTTAGACACTAAGTGAGCAGCTAACATGGCGGTAATGAAAAATTGCAAAGAACAAGTTACACTCGGTTTTTGCATAAATAAAAGTGGCAACCATAAACTCCAACCTTGATACGTAGGGAAATATCAAAATCCAAGATGTTTCAAGCATATCAACATGAAAGCCCTGCCTATGAGTCAATGCGACCGCAAAAATGCATGGATGACATGTGAAATTTTCTCCAATTGGTTTCACAATGAATGTGTGCCAAATATTAAACGTCACTTGACGGCTTTGAAACTAGAAGAAAGAAGAAAGAGCCAGAGTCTTCTAGTGGTTTAATTAACTTAACCAAAGCAGGATCGTAATTTGTTTATAACTACTATACTGCTTTTTGTATTTGAAGAAATTGACTCCGTCTTATTTCAGAATTAAAGCTTTGGCGCGATTGGGTACTCGCACCGATCCAAAGACAACAACTCAAAAATTGCGTCTGAAGATCACTGTCCGAGATGGCTCCTTTTATGCGAATTGTCTGGGAAAGGAAGCCGCTCCTGATGGATCCGTTGAGCTGTGGCATGTTACCTAAGCCGATGGCTTTCGACGGCGTATGTCTCATAAAGGCGGAGTTTGAAACAAGCCTCCGCTACAAAATGTTTAGGACGGTTACACTTCCGGCTAATCAAAAGTTTCTTCCTGGTACGTTAAAAAAATTTAAGGATCAAAGTTGCATTATTTTGTTGACTGTTATCTAGTGGAATGCAAGTAGTGGTGATTTCTAAATGGTGGGTCACACCAGCGGTGGAAATAGTAGCTTCATGCGGCCAAAAATCTCAAAGTATCGTATAGGAAACGCCTCCTTCAAAAATACGTTGAACTAATATCCAATCGGATTTGTTGAAAGTCAAAAGGGTACAAATCCTATTCGTCATTCAGAGAATGTGGTGGGTGAAATACTGGACAAGATTCTCGTCGAAACAAATATTCACCGACAAAGGGAACCGTTAAAAAACCGTCGCTTCATAAAAAAACTCGCCATCGTAAATCTTAAAATATATGACAATGCAGCTGCAGTAGATGAAAGCATGCCTCTCGCTGTCGGCTTTAACACAAAGCTTTGACGCGAAAATGCCGCCTGCTATGTGTAGGCTTACTCGTTGCTTACTCGATATTTACTTGTGTATAGATATGTGTAGGTTGGTCGAAAGCTGCGTCTTCTTACCGACTTTCTTATGGTTTTTATGTTAACGTATCACGATTATGTTGGATAGTTTATATTTTTCTTGATTTAACGAATTTATTATGTAGTATTTAATTGCATATTATATATCTTTGATGAATTAGATTAGTCAATTTAAATATATTTTTAGAGGATTTCTCATTTAATTTATGATTTATTAATTAATTGCTTATTGCGATTATTAATTAATTGAGTTAATGAGAATCCTATATCACCTTCAAAGCACATTATCGCCGCGAGTTGCTCAAGTCGATCGTCAACTCTGAATTGATAGTGCAAGATTACTTTAAAACTTTGAATTTAAAAAATATATCATATCTTGTCGAATTATCTTGGAATTCGGTATCATCTGAAACCATTAGCAACGCTGGTCTCATTGTATTGCAAACAAAAGTGAGAATTGAGAAAATAGAGATAACGTTTTTTAGCAATAAAGACTCACGGGAAGCGTGAACTGTTTTTGGTGAACAAGTAACAATTGAAGAACTTAATACGTGGATTGAAGGAGATACTGTAGTTCCCACTACAATAAATTTGACAAATGAATAATTGTTGGACACTGTACGTGAAGAAAACGAAAAGAAATCCAGAATAACAGATGAGGAAAGTGAGAGCGAAGATTCGGCCCAAGTGTATACAGTATACATACATATGTATCACGTTTTGTCATTACTCCCGAAATAACGCAGATTCGTTATACCGTGGCTTTAGACGTGTCTCCCGTCACCGGCGTTATATCGGGGTTCTACTGTAGTCCGTTTAATGCTTTCTATGCAATACAATGCTTACTTTAATTCCATAATTTATTTAATTACAATTTATGTAATTCAATGTTTATTATCCACCCGTGATGAGACCTTATAGATTTCTTCAGGTAAGCTCTATTTAAATTCCCTACAAAACTGTGAAAGTCCTATAATTTAGATACATAAAGGTTTCTAGACACCTTGAAAAAGTATATTGTTGTGATAATAATCACGACAATCGTTATTTTATTAACTAATATTATCTTGTCTTATTAAATAGATTATATATAATAAATTAAATGGATAAGTAAGAAAATCGTTGCATTCCTAGAATTTTAGAAAAAGCATTAAAATTATTCAGAATTATATTTAATAATCTTAAATAAAACACGTTTAATTTATTGTTCTACATATGAATATCGTATATTTTATTTCTAGGAATTTCTAAAGGATTTATAAAAATATATATAATTAAGAAAGTTTACAGAAACTTATACAAACAGAAATTATATATATATATATATATAAATTTTAATTGCAAAATTTTATTTCAATTCTAAAACCAAAAGTAACTAGTTATTTAATTAGTTTATTAAATAATAAGTATTACAACAAATTAAAAATGGCTAAATATCTTATCTTGTCAGTCTTATTATTGACCGTTGCAGTAAGTAAAACAAAAATAATACATTTGCCAATTTATTAAAAAAAACACCAGATTTAACAATTTTAAATTTAGAATAATTACATATTTTTTGAATATTATAAAAAAGTTTTAAAAATAAGACAACATATTAAAAAAATTCGGTTATCTCAATTAGTTTTATGGTCCGATACTATAGCCCATTGGAAACTACTTTAATATACACAGTGTGAATGCTTACTTGGCCTGTAAAAAATCCCTGTGTACACCCATGGCATTTACGCCTAAATACGGAAATAATGTCTAGCAATAGTGCATCAAAATTTGTGTGTAATGTATTTGTCCCAATATCTTTAAAACAGGACGACTGTGCCACATACAACATTTAACCTTCTAGCGGGCGCAGTTTTCTTAGAATATTTGGGAGCAAAGGTTCTGTGTCATTTTAAATTTTAATATTTATTTATATTGTAAATGTTTTTATAACTGGGTAATATTGCAAACATAAATATATTTTTGTATTACGTTGAAATTAGTTTAATTATTATTACAAAAGCCATATGCTTGACATGGTTGTTATAGATTTCACTGTTATAGGTCCCTCAGCTCCCCGATCACAGTACCTTAGAAAACTAAATAGATATTTACATTTTAGCTAAACTAAACACATCAAAAAATTTAAACAATTTAAAATAATTGATGAATGTATAAACTTCGTTCAAATAAAAATAATAATAATAAAAATTAAATAATGTGGATGATTAGGTACACAATAACTCTGTAGTATTTCTTTTTCTGGGAGAGATACCTATTACAACTGGACCTTATTGTGAACTTGGACTATAGTTGTACAGTTGTTGGTAGTTGTACTGATATTTCTTTTTCAATTAGCATTAGCTTGATCTTTTGTAGTGCAACAATGCGTATTAAAAAAAAACAGAAATCCAAAATAACATTTCTGCAAGGAAGTCTCATAGACACGACTCGAATTATAAATTCCTGAGGCGTGCATTTGAAATAATTTAATATTACATCAACAACTGAACATGGTCGATCGTCAAGTTAACATTGTTTTAGATCATGTGCATCTGGATGACACTGGACGTACTGCGGTTAAATCCACACGTTCGGTTTTATTACTATGCTTAAATTCATATAAGAGATGAAGTATTTTTTACTAACTTAAGTATTTTATTCATATTTTATACGTATTTTATTCATGTTAGAGATTAAGTATTTTGTTTTCTATAAAACTGAACATTCTCTCGCTATTATTTGAAATACGCTTTTCTAAAGTTGAAATTTAACATATTTATGTAAGGGTGAATTTTTTTATATAAACTTTACGGGTCATATCCTGGAAATCAATTCTTACAGTTTCTTTATTAATTGTTTCTTATCGACAAATTGTTTAACGCTTAAGCGACAGACCGAGTTTAAAAACAGGTAAATTAAAGTTTGAAGTAGTTTGACCTTGAAATTTCGGTATGTTTATTAGAAACCAAACTATAATTGTTGAACATATTTCAGTTTATTTTAACACTATTTGTGTAAATCCAATTTAACAACGAACAATTAATTCTCAAAAATGTTTCAAGAAGCCTTAAAGTCACTTAAATCTCATGAATAGTTTTTTTTTGTATACATATATTTTTGGGATATTGACAAATTAGATTTTTTAATGGCTTTTGTGTATATGTATATATAACTCGACTAATCCACTAAACCGATTTGAATCAATTTTGGTAGAGATGTGTAAGGATTTTGCGCAATGAAAAGACGCAATACTCACTACTCAGGTCAAAACCTATAAACCAAACAATGACGTCAGTTTTCGCAGATTGCGAATGGGATCTCAACCGATGTGTTTAAATTAAATTGTGTGTCAGAGTTAGCCAGCATCACTCGTATTACAAGCCTAACACAATGTTAATAATTTGATGTATGATTGATTCTATTCTTTGTTATTCAATTGAAATGATTTTATGCTTTTTAAATTCTATACAATGGCAATATAATTAACATCAATTACTTGTTGATGTTAAAGAAATAAACATAGTTGATGTTACAGTTTTCCATTCATTCGAACATCGACATTGTCGTGACAGTGAAGATAATTAATCCTCGGATTTTGATCATTTAAATCGTGATTAGGTCCTGTTCGTTCAAATAAAAATAATAATAATAAAAACTAAAATTAAATAATGTGGATGATTAGGTACACAATAATTGTGCACTATTACTCTGACATAGAATGGCATAATTTTGCTGTGGTACACAAACTAAACAAGTACTTCAATTAGAGCTTAGAATTTAGCTTCCTGCACATTAGTTTTACATAAAGTGCTGAATGGTTATTGAATTTGGTTTTCTGAGGCATGTAGCGTATATCCGTAGAACGTCGGACTCGCAATCTGGTGTAGTGATATATTACGCCTATAGTTGTAAAAGAGAGGGTGTTGATACCGGCTACCCCTATGCCAGAAACACGTGCCCACCTTGCTTCAATTTTTAAATAATTCTTATAATTCCTTATTTACAATTTTCGAAAATACAGCCTATCTATTTAAAATTTGGTTTACTGCTAGACAGTAAATACTACTTACATTCTTCATTTAAGCATCGTGTTAGTACGTACTCTAATACTGAAAATTACTACAGGTGTTAAGATGTTGAATTTTGATTGTTAAAGTTCGGTTTCAATTAAGATCACAGTAGAAACAATGTTGGGAATCTTTAGAGTGGTCCGACATTTCTCAAAAAAAAAAGAATCCAACAGAATAGCTATACGCGGCGAACTTTTATTGTTAAAGTCCCTTGCTTCATTGGTTTATAAACACTTTAATAGTTCATCTTAAAGTGTAAAGGTGCTATTTCGTCCAAATACAATACGCACGGACGGTAAAATGCATTGTAACAAATGCAGTACACAGCGAATAAATAAATATGATCATCTTAATATATGCAAATTTACATACAATTAGCGTTCAAATAGAAGAATTTGGTTTTCAGAGGCATATAGCGTGCTTGGTAGAACGTCGGACTCGCAATCCGGTGTAGTGATACCTTACGCCTATAGTTGTAAAAGAAAAGGTGTTGATAACGGCTACCTCTATGCCAGAAACATGCGTCCACCTTGCCTCAATTTTTACTAATTCTTATAATTCCTTTTCATTACAATTTTCGAAAATAGCTCTTATCTATTTATCTTTGGATCTTATTTGAAGCTTATAAAATTTATATAAATATAAAATCTGTCATAAGTATTACATATAAGCTTTTTCATATATATATATACATATATATATAATGTAGAAGTAAATCATTTTTGATAGTTGCTTATTTTAACCAGTTTTAGATGTATATTAAAAAATACCACCTAAAATTATTTTATTTCAATTAGCTTGTAAATGGCAAAATAACTTTGTTCAGCATCGCTGAAGTAGACGCATTGGTCCAACAGGCAATTGAAGATTATCGGAATTTAGTGAGTTCAAAAAGAGCAGAAGCTACCACAAATTGGCTACAGACTATTAATCAGCTCAGTCGTCAGAGCTCAGACTACTCCACAATAATTCAGAAGAGTCTAACAGCTGATGTCACGGTAGTACAGAATGTAATTAAAGGTAAGTTGTTACAAACTCACACGCGATTCATTAGAAACAAGTACTATTTTACAAACTATAAATTTATCTACTCAAAATCCTGAAATTGGAACTTCTACTTGAATAAATATAATTAAGCTTTCTAAAGATTTCCGCTACATTTCTCAAGCATGATAGATTTAATGGCTGTTTTGATGGAACCAAACATTAAATATAATAATATGTAAGGCCAAGGTATTCACTAAATTATACTTAACACTTAAAATATAATTATATTGCATATAATATTAAATTTAAATTTTTAGATTTGCAAGATATCGTTAATAACGAGATAAATATCAACATATTTCATTGTATCCATCCAGCTAATGTAAGACTTAACAATGCTCCTTTAGAAGTCGCAGTTAATTATAAAAAATGTGCTGAGCATTTTCTAACGCAAGCCGAACAGATATTCCAAAACAACATAGATACCTTTAGGAATAAAACAAATCATCTAGTTGCATATGAAGATAATCGTATAGATTGTAATCAAAATAACACCGAAGAGAGATCTTGTCTTCTTGATCTTTATAGCACTGTGACCAGAGATGAAAATAATTATTTGCGTGAAGAACAAATACACATAACCGCTGTTAATAAAACACTTCAAGATCTAAAGATACCTTTAGCTTATTGCAGAGTTAAAGAAACTATAAGCGGCAACCGTAATTTCACACAGGAACTTTCAAATGTATTGGATTGCGTTGACGCAACTATAATCCCAGCATAATTTTAAGATTTTCTTCTCATTGTAATAAATCAATGTTTCAAAAGTAAAAACTGCTGGTTAAACCATTAATCGTTTTTTTTATGTACATTTTAAATTTTTATGCACATATATTAATAGATAACGGCTGGTCCTATAAGTCCAAAACAGTTGTATCAATAAACCATAAGTATTACACAAACCTTTTTTTCACTTACATCCTTTCACTTAATATTTGTCAGTTGTCTACAGAATAATATGAAATCCACGATCTGTATATTTGAATCCACGTTGTTTTTTCTTTTATTTTTCTCTTTAAATCCTCATTTAGGAATACATTTAGGCAGACCTCATGCTGGCTTACATGCAGTAAGTGCATGAAGTACTGGGTGACTCACCCCAGCCATCGGCCGGGTCATACCCCCTGAACCCTTTCCCCGACGACTCTACCAAACCCCACAAATGCATTTCATTGGGGGAATGGAATCATGCTGTAGTCTCTTACGTATAGCACACGTTTTTCCTCAGTTCAATAATCGTTCGACATTCAGTTTTCAGTAGCACTACTGCTGCTGGTGCCTCTTACTGGGAGCTCTATTGTATGACTCCCAGGCATTCCAGGAATCCTTATCCGTAGCAGTTTTTCCGGGCTATCTATTTTCCCTACTACCCTTTACATTTTTTGCTCGTTACGCGACCATGTATAGCAAAGAGTGTAGCAAAGTGTGTTCAGCATCTTCTTTCCGTTCCCACATGTCTCGCACTGTGGGTTCTCTGTCTTTCGAATGCCATTCAAGTATTTTGTGTAGCATTCGTGTCCGGTTAGCATTTACGTCGTGTAATAATTTAATTCAACATACGGACATTCAATCCATGTCTTCATGGTCGGGATTATTTTGTGTCTCCAACGGCCATTGAGGATGTATCCCACCTACGTTGCCACTCAGCCATCGCTTTTGCGCTTAATTCTTTTCTGTTGTAGGATTCATCCGGCTTTCTACATTTTTCGTATGCCTCGCAGCTTTCTAGGGCTGCTAGGTTCATCGACGGAGTGTCCGCAATTATTTGCAGTGCTGTTGTAGACACCATCCTGTATACTGATGTTATAGCCAGCATTCCAATTCTTTGCGCTCTTTCAATCAAGGTTGTGAATTTTTCATTTTGGTTGCTTCTCTTGCCCATATGGGAGATGCATACATCAGAATCGACTTTACTACGCTATACAATAGTTTCCTTCTCAGTTCTTTCGGGCCTCCTGCCCTTGGCATGAGCCGTGTGGCTTGCCCGCTACTATAACCGCCCTGCCTGTAACTTCCCTTATATGTTATGAGTACCTAAGTCCTCTGTCAAACGTGACACCAAAGTATGTAGCATTAGTAGCACACTTCAGTTCTTGTTGTCCTGCAATCGATGGTGTTTTTTGGAAAAGAAGATGAATGAAGGACTATGGGTGACTGATGAGTTAGAGTAAACAATGAAAGACGAATGAATGAATGAATGAATGAATGAAAATGAAAATAGAGGATTAATTAAAGGTTATTGGTGACTGATGGGGACTGATCCAAATCATCAGAATGAAACACATTGAGAAATAAAGAAGACAGAAAAGGATAAGATTTACTATATTTAACAAAACGTATCAGTATATACGAGTAGAAGGAGAAATATCTAGATATTTATTGTTTATGTTAAGTCTGTAGGATATTTTATGTAGGATAAGATTTTGATAGTAGTGTTAAAAAGTTGGAACGTAAAGAGTGCAAATAGATATTGCAACGATAAAGATATGAGAAAATGTAGGATATGTGGTTTGGAAAAGGGAGAGTGGGAGTATTCTGTCTATGGGTGCGCATTACATGATTATAAAAATAAAATAAAGGTTTTAACCGACATTGATAAGTATTAATAAATATGTATTAATAAATATACAGAAAAATGTTATGGTGTAAAAAAGATTATATTTTAAAAGATTGTAACAAATTTTACTTCAATTGTTAATCTAATTTTTTGTTTAAAATGTCAATTGTTTTATTTATGTGTATAGTTTCTAAAAATAAACATTTGTTTAAATTATTTTTTTTTTCGTTAATATAGTAGTATTATGAAAATCAAATCTGTGTCCAGTTTCATGTAAATGTGTAGCTAAACTACTTTCTTCATTCAAAAGAAGATTGTATTTTCTACAACTTAGTTGGTGATTATAAATTCTATTTTGAAGTAATTGTTTTGTTTGTCCAATATAAGGGTTAGTTAGTATAAAAGATAACCTTTATTTGGCATAATATTCTTATGTTTAATGTTTAACCTACAATCTCTCTTCCCTCTTTAAATGCCTTCAACCTCTCTCGATTATTAATTTATCATTCCTTAATTCCCCTTCTCTTCTCTTTTTTATTCTCTTTTCCTCCCATTCCTTTTCCTTCTCCCTCCTTAGCATCCCTTCCCATCCATCTCTTGAAAGCGTACCCATGTGTCAAACCGGATATCCCAATCCACAATGTAAGTCTTCTGTTTTATGTGAATGGCGTAAAAGTCTACTTTCTCAGCGAAAAGAAGTTAACCAATTGGAGAAACTATCGCAGTGATCCATTGACATGAAAAATTATCTATATTCAAAAGGAAGCTGCAACTATGGTATGTAAAGTTAAAAAGGAATAAATTTGCCCATTTCCACAGCTAAATGCATACATTTTCATATATTTTTTCAAATGAGCTTTGGTTATAAAATTAATGAATTAGAAATAAAAAAGAAAATAAAAATAAGAAAGTACAATAGTACATAACTATTTCATACACCTTATGTTATTGAACAATAACTAAGGATTTTAAATAAATTTACTATTAATTTTTCAACTTACAAGCAAAGCGGTATGACAATATCATGGAATATTTTATTAGAATAAGTTGCTGATCTTACACTTCTTCCTTCTATATACGGTGTGTGGAACTGAATAAGTTAGTTCTCCATCCTTAAGAGCGAAACTTCGGAGAGCTTAAAGCCTGGGGTTGAGGGGTGGGTTTTCCATTACCTCCCTTTGTAAGTCCATAAAAGGCCGTACAGGAAGTGGATCTAACAACACTCGATCTGATCCTGAAGTAAGTTTTGGGGATTTTCTATAGATAACATAATTGTCTAGGAAAATACCGATGCCAATGATCACGATGATGTATGACGATAAATGCCATGGAATTTTATTCTCGGTTATTTCCATTAGCGCAGCTTGTGGTTTGCTAATTGCACTCTCCTCAACCTCATTTCTTGGGAATTGCTGGGTTTTGCTGACTTCATGTAGTTGAAAGTCTTTTAATACCACTGGATATCCATATATGCGGTCGATGAACATCAAGCGATGATTTTCGATGGAAAATTGTCATTGGGAAACGTCGTCAAATAGCAGAATGTCCTGTATATTTTGTGTAGACCATTTGCCGGAGCAATTTGACCTCAATATTGTAGAGGGCGGGAATCCTCCAAAATATTGATTTGTTTCTGGCACATACTCTAGGATTATTTACTTATTTAATTGAAAGTAGGAGCAATATCCATAGTTGCCATTTCTTAATACCGATTGCTCGCGAAGTTACTTTAACGAATATTCTTTGACGTTTCATGCATACGTGCTGCGTTTAAATAAGATCACAAATATCGGAAACTGAAATTGTGTCGTTTTCAGATTGCAAACCGTATTTTGACTAGCGGAAACGGCGGTCTGGAAACGGAAACGGCGGTCTGTTAATGTCGGCGGTCTGATGATGTTAGCGGTAACGGCTAGAGTGTTGACGAGTGAAGAAAGAGTGGTGAAGGTCTAGGAATGTTGATGGTGTAAGGAGAAAGGGTTGTCTGGTGGTGTCGACTCGTTACTTATAGTACTGCTTCGATGAGGATATCTCGTTGGTAAGATTGATTCATTAGAGAGATTAAGCGGTCAGCGATTCCATCGGCAGTAAGGCATACGGCAGTAACTTGTTATCTAGTGATATGTAAGTAGTTGTAATGTCCAAACGGTGGTGTTCAAGCAATGGAGTTCGAGATTTTACTAAAAGCATCAGGAAGGGAGAATTTTCCTCGTATCAGAGATATTTATTTAACCATTGCGAATTTTAAAGATTAATAGCCGTAACATCCCGGCGAAGAATTTACGATGATAGACATTTATGATAAACAGCCCTCCAATCGTATTTAACGTGCCAACAGTTAACGGGCTGTATTCCGGCTTCTACTGTGGATCAGATCCAATCAATCGAATAATAAAAAATCTGCTTAGCATAAGGTAACGCCCACAGTGTTTATTACAGTCATTAAAGTTTATTGTCGAAAATATGATGTCATCGAATTCTCGTGCGGACTCATTGGATTCTCGTGCCAAATTCAATAAATACATAAAAAGGGAGTCTTTTGCTAGATGGGTTAATGAACGCAAGTTCAACAACGCTATTAGGAGCTGTTTATTCGAAAATAAGAAATGGCCAAAAGCGAAACTCTATAACGAAAAAACTGAACGTGAAAAGAAGACGCCATAGAAGAGAACGAAACATATTACTCTTTCTTAATAAGTAGCATTTTTTGTTCGCCATGCAACCGCACAAAAAGTGTGAAGCCGAGAGACTATAAATCGCCTTAATCTCTTCTGACATGTGTTGTAGTACCACTTGATTAATGTGAAAAGCACATTAATAAATGTTATGTGCTTTAAAGTAAAACAGCACTTGAATTCTAATAATTTCACAATTGGTATGCAGCATATCTGTATGGGCTAGAGAAAAATAGGTGTAAAGGGGTCAAATTGCTTTATTGTTTAGTCTCCTTCGTTGTATTAAATATCTCTTGTTGTTGATATAGTATTGCAATGCTTTATCTCATCTACTTTCTCAAATAGGACCTATATGGACAATAAAAATTCATCAATTACCAACTCGTCTAGATAAATGTAATGTAATGATGGTATTTTCACTGTTCAGTTTGACTGAACATCGTTAGTAATCCTAAAATTATAATCTGAATGTTCCCGAAGAAAATATACGTTCCAGGTATTTCGTTGCTACCTATGTTTCAGTATTGTAAATAAAACCTTTATTGTAAATAAAAATAATTTTTATTTCTAGTTCTAGTTATTTGTTGAACGGTAGCAAACAGGTGGTTAAAACAAATCTTGATATATAAGTTGCCTATCTAAATTGGTACGGAAAACAAATACATATTAAAAATTATTTGTGTCTTCGAATAAATGCCCGTTAGCTCAATTGGAAGAGCAATTGACCGGCAATCGGGAGGCCCGGGTTCGAGTGTTGGAAGGGATAAACGTCTTTTCGAGACACAAGTAATAAGCAATATTAATTTCATAGTTTGCTCTATTAAATAATGCCAGCGTAAGAGTTTAACCACGAAACATCAGATATTCAAATTAAAGGTTTTGATTCCATTCCCAACTCCCTATGAGTGTGACACGGCTTTTTCCGCACTACTTACTTTCAAAAGAAAATATAATATCGAAACAGATTAGACCCCACACATGGTATGAGATTGTTGTATTGGCCAAAACTATGCCAATTATAGAAGAAGGGTTCGACCAAAGCAGCAGCAGCAACTATCCCATTAAAATTTAAGGTGAAGTTAAAAGGTAGCAAAAATTTTTAATTCATAGCATTTCAGTGCTCTGCTGTGGGGAAGTCGCATCCTTCTGCAAATTTGGAGCCTCCAATTTGCTTGAAATAATATTGTATAATAATGTTTAATAGTAGAGGGTTCGCGAGCGATCAAAATTTTTAAAGGGACCGCCAAGAAATGCTAAAAAAAAGTTTGAGAAGCACTGGTGTAGACTATTAACAATATTTTCGTTTGCAGTAAACTATTTTTTTGTGTGATTTATGCCATTTCTGTGCCCTTTTTTGCATTTTGCATCGGCGCATTTATTTACAGAGCAAATCTAATTATAATCAGTAACCATAAATTAATTACAATGCATTTATCAAGTACTATATGTGAAAGATAAAATAAAGTTAATTTGATTGTAACAGTTAATCTTATTGTCACAGCCTAAAAAAATTACTTAAATAATATCATCATAACTTATATATATCTTTATAAAATTATGCAAATTTTGACTGTTTCAATGTATGTGCAATGAATTATACGTGCGTATTTATATTTGAAATTCAGAAATCATTTTTGTATGAAACTGGAATATGAGTTAATAATGGGTAAATTATCTATTACAGCATGTGTATTGTTATTTACCATGGTAGGTAATTTTGAGAAAAAATGTAGTAAAATAATTGTGCGTCGAATTTATTAAAAATTTATTATATTTTTTCCACGAATTAAATTAAAAATAAACTAAAATTAACAACTTTTTTTATATTTGATATACTTACATGAAATTATTAATTAAAATTAAATTCACGTTTCTTAAAATAAATATTTATTTCTTACATGTGACACTTCAGAATAATGAGTTTGTAATATTTAAACTCACCGTTCTGATGCCACTGTTTTGGTGAAACAGGTAAACAATAAATATTTGTTTAAAAACAGGTTTAATTTAATAAATAATTTTATATAAGTATGTTTAAAAATTATTTAAAAAGTTGTTATAATGTTGTTATTAAAAGAGAAGTAATATATATATATATATATATATATATATAAAATTATAATGAATCTGCACAGCATAAATGCCGAAACTATTGAAGACACTATTCAATTTGAAAAAAGGATAATTAATAATAATAAACAGATTTATAATAATAAATTCATTTAGTATAATAAGTTAACAAGTTGTTTATATTTAAGTTGTAAAAAAAATAAAAAATTTACAAATATATTTAATTTGTAAAAAAAATAAAAACATCAATTGCAACTTTAGGACTAAAGTAGCAATTGATGATTAATAAAACTTAACAATCGCCCTTTCATCAGAACTGAAAAAACGCATTTTTTGTAAAAATTTTTGCAAAATAAAACCTCGACAACATGGAGGCTTTTTCACTTCTGGTGGAGAGACGATTGTTGCTTTAAAACATGTCAACTAACAACTTTAATATGTTAAATTTTAATTAAATTTAACATATTAAAGTAATTAGTTTAATTTTAATTAAATTGAGTTTTTTGGATCTTGTAAACTAAAATTTGCTAATCCTAGAATTATATATTTTCTAATTATGAATTAATATAGGTAAATGTCAGCATGCAGCGACTGTTATTAGGTAAATATCTCTACACGAGTATCCAACTAAACCAAAAAATTGATCAGGTTAAAGAAGAAATTGAAGCAGTTCTGAATGACTTAACGCAAAATGCTTTAGCCACTTGGTCAAATAGTCTTGTATTACTCAACACACAAAACGATAACGGCAAGGAATCCATTACTCATTCCATTACAAGTGACATCAATAATACCTATTCACTCCTAGAAGGTAATTACATATGTTTAAATCATAAATTAAAGTGACATCTATCTTTAGTTACCTATTCATAGAATATTGTCACGTTAAAATTTGTGACCTGGAATTGTGAGACCCCAAGTGGGTAAATAAATTCTACTTCCAGTTGAAACACAACCAGTCCTACCGGGAATAGTAGAGGAATGACAACTGATTTATTTAGGGCATAGTTAAAATTAATAAACAGTTATTTGGGAGTTTAAATAAATTAGTTTAAATTAAACTAATAAAAGAAAACATTAGTTTATGGAACCTTACTAAAACCAAGATTCAATCTTAATAAAACAAATACGGTCCATACATTAATAAGATATATTCATAATAAAATACAATTGATTTTAAAATAATCTATTCATAAAGAAAATACTACAACAGATATACAGCAGGTTCTATTATTATCACGTATATTTTGGTAAGAGAGGGTAACTCTCCGAGGTGACGTTAGTAAAAGCGGGGATGATTTTTATATGGGTACGTAGCTATCCCCACTATCAGAGGTACGAAGATCCTTTAATACTTTGCTTTAACACCTGCTTGGATTTATGTACTTCTAAAAAAGTTAGAATTTAGAATAAAACACTAAACGTATTATTGCTAAGATGGACGTACCGTTCAGATTTAATCATGTCTCCTGGGCTAAATAATTAATGGTAACGCCAACCCTTATTATTCTAACGAATAATAATCGTTGGACATAACGTACAACCCCGACCAACTTTTGGCTATTCAAATTAGTTTAAGCAAAATCAAAGCCAAAACCAACAAGATATGGTACTAAACAAAATCAATCACAATTTCAACCTCAGCCCTCTACATCAGGAACTCAAAACGTTTTCAACCGCAACCCTAACTGTAAACCTAGCTATAAACCAACTATGGACATTTCCACAACGAAATCCATCAAACCTGAACAAAAAAATAAAATGTACACCAATCCAATCTAATGCATTAGATGTTCATCAACATCCTGCAGTGCTCAATTTGGAATTTCGTCTTCTCCTGCCGCCTTGCGTGGATTTAGCTTTATTCACGCTAATGTCATGATTGGAGAATTGTCTTCAAAGTAACTAGCGCACACTTTAGTTTGTTCTTTGTCTTCATACACAAATTCTCCTTTAGTGTTTTTTATCGGAGCATCTTGTTCACAGGCGTTTGTGATAGTTTCGTTCCATATTTCTTGTCTTTTCCTATAGCATTGTTTTCATCTGATGTTGCAGCCTAATCATTATAGATTTGTCACGCGGATGCCTTGTGTGCGCGTACTGTTTTATAGCTGCCTTTTTCTTCGTTAATAATACCTTTTCTTTGTAGTTTAGCGACCATTTATTTTCATTCTGGGTTGTTATTGTACTGAAACAAATTTTTCCTTATGTAAAGCGAGTGACTTGGGCTACTTCTCTTTCAGTTCCTTCTATTCTTTGTATATTTTCTGCTACTGGTTTGAATTTCTCCATATCGCAAGCATATCACCTCCAATTTATTGTTCCCACTGCTGCTTTAGATTTTAAATTAAAGTCTTTCAGCTCGGCTATGACTGGGAGGTGGTCCGAGGTTAAATTATAATGCACTTTGGGCTATATTTCTTTGTTTACTTTATGGAGTATGAAAAAGGCTATTACGTCTCCTCTTTTACATGGAGTAGGCAGAATGAAAGTGGGTTCACTGGGCCCAACAATTTGAAAGGTATCCCTGTTTAACCCATACCTGAATAATTTTTTCCCCGCTGGATTGTTAATACCTGCTGTTCCGTGAAATATGTTTGGAATTTAGGTCTCCGGCTAATATTGTTTTATCATACTTATTTATTTCATCCAGGTCCGCTTTGTGGGTATTATTTTTCGTCACAGGTATAGAACCGCCATCATCAACTTTTCTCGTCCTATGCTGGTTTGTATTGCAACAGCCTAAATGTTCGGCGGATTCATATGTACCTTATTATAGCTATATTTATTTTTTATGCTTAGAGCGACTCCATCTC
Organism: Adranes taylori; assembly: GCA_009867245.2. Lineage (NCBI taxonomy): Eukaryota > Metazoa > Arthropoda > Insecta > Coleoptera > Staphylinidae > Adranes > Adranes taylori. The sequence goes on from WYDF02288592.1 coordinate 26,380, forward strand.
CTGGGCTTAGTGGCCTATCTACCCTGATTATGGACCATCCTGGGATGGCTATTCTATAGTCTGTTTTTAACCTTGTTTCTGAAACAAGTATAGCTATAAATTCGTTCTCCCACATGAATGTTTTCAATTCATCCAGCCGGTTTCTTCAGGCCGTTAGCGTTACAATTTTGATGATTTAACTTCCATTCAGTATCTTCATAGTAGTTCTCTTTCATCTCTGGTGAGAAAGTTATTAATATTTGTTTAATTTTCATAATCAGATTATCCGCATCACTTCTTTCGGCTGTACCATGAATTCTCTGAGAGTGTGGAACTCCAGGTACTACTCTTGATGCTTGTACTCATTGCTGTTACTCTAGAGATCTTATTATTTGGTTTGGGGTTTTTTTTTTGGACAATTTCAGTTATTTGTTTTGTGCCCCTGCACAAATTCCACGTGTGGGTGCGTTATCTTTTCGCTTGCATTCCCAGGATGGATGAGAATTAGCACAATGCATGCATATGTGTCGCGTTGCACCTGCACTGCACATGACTGTATCTCTGACATCTGTAGCATTGTACTGATGTTGTAGGTTTTCTCTTTGGCTCTATAGTAATACGCATATTTATCACGTCTTTCATTTGAAAGATTTCCCTTCCTTTCTCGGATTTCTCTGTGTTAATTAGAATTGCAGAAATTTCTTACTATTCTTGTCTAGTCGCTTTACCGGGTGGACGGTAGCCCTTTGCTTGACAGATCTTCTTCTATTTCTTTTTCGTCTATGCATTGGGGAACTCGTGTTAGTACTATTTTTAGATGTTCCTGCATTTATTAAGAGTGGAACTGCTCGTGCATCCCTTCTAGTAATTTTCTCGTTCTTCGAAAATCTTCGATGTAACACAATCGGTGGTGGTCTACATTCCATAGGTTTGCTTTCACTCTTAGTTGCTTTTGGTTTCTCTTCCACTGCTGGCAATATTAATTCTGTATCGGTGACTGCATCGGACTCAGTCATTAACATTTCGTGATTTTGAGGCGTTTTCACCTAAGCTCACTAACTTGGTTTTCTAGCTCGCTATTTGGGCTTTCATTTTCCAAAGTCTCTGACTCTTCTTCCAAGCCATTTGTGCTTACCGTGAAGTTTTTGGTTGAAGTTGTTGCTTCTTCATCTTTGCTTTCGTTCCTACTATCTGTTTTCTTCCTTTTATTTCGTACAGGTTTGAAAGTTCTCCGTGAGACCGGCTTTGGTATTTTGTTTATTTTTGCGTATGTTTTAGTTTTTCTGTAGCTTTTTTCAGCTCTACTTTTAACGTGAATATTTTTCCTAGCAGCATAATATAATATGCTTGAGAAATGTGTTGTAATGCCATTTTGTACAGCTATATATAATATTTCTTAGATAAACCATGGCACTTTTAGTCTGTTCTATTTTCTGGCTCACTAACAAGTTACATATTCCGGTACAGTTAATTTTGGGCACACCACGAATAACGAAACCACACATTCTATGCACTTCACTAATATAACATATACACTAAGTATTCATGTATTTACAATTCCTTGTTGACTAATCGCGTCGCGAGCGCGCGCGACAATACACAAGGTATATAGTTAGTACGTAAGGATAGGCACAAAGCGAAAGAGAACCCAAGTCTATACACTATGCTGCACGTAACTTCTTTTTTGACTGATGCGGACATATGTTTTACTGAATGCCGCATCATAATGAACGAGATGAAGGGTAGGCTACCATCCATACCTAATATTAAGTTAGATATGTGTTAGTTTAGTAATTAGTGTATGTATATCTTTTGTAGTTACTTTAGAACCATAAAAGGAGATACGTAAGTGAAAAGCGTTCTCACACAAATTGAATACGAAATTATAAAATAGGAAACATTGGTCGGCCATTGCATTAAATAGATCATTCTATCACTAGCGAGAGGTGGTAAGAAATCGCTTTAAGCAAAAAATTAGTCGCATTGGACTGAAAAATCGCTGGTAGTTAATTTATTATTTCAAACCTTTAATTCAGTTCTGCGTTGGCTAAGTACTAGTTAAATCAATTAATTTAAATAAAACAAAAAGTTATAATTGAACTAAGTATTCATTATATATTATATTAGTAATTCTTAGTAAAGTATAGATAGCCAAATAGTAAAAGTATAAATAGTACTTTAATTAATTTATTAAAAAATCCGTTCACATACCTTTGACGTCATTTTGGAATGCACGCGTTAGGAAGTGGTAGATTCAGATGTTCGATGATACAGTATAATCCAAATAATGAGATATTTTCTCGTTTCGATTATAAAACTACATACAGTAGAACCGTCATACCAAAGAAAGGCTGCGGGCCGATTTTATTATAACTATTCTTCTTCTTGTTTTCAGGAATACAGAATATTACATCTAAATCTGACGTCGATATATCGCCATGCTTCACATTGTTTAAGAATCAGTCAAACACACTTCAAGCGCAAATAATACCTCTATATTCCAATTGCAGCGAACGTCAACTGGACAAATCTTATGAACTCTTTAAAAGGCGCACTACGTCGTTACTAAATATGAAAAATATACATGATGCTATTGATACTGCACAAAGGAACTGTCATGAAGATATAGTCTGCTTAAGTAAACTTTATAGTAACCTGATACAAGGAAGTTATAACATTGAAAAAGAAATTAATCAGTATATAGAGAAGACACAAAATGAATTCATGTCACTGAAAGTAGAAATTGAACTTTGCAGTGTTAAGGCAATTACGCGAAGCAAACAAAATATTACCACTTTGGACGGGAAAGTTTTAAATTGTATAGCAGAAAAACTTTAATCAACAATTGATAATATTGTTACTACAATCTGTCGTAGTATCTATGTTTCAGTTGATTTAATAAATCCTATTTGTATTAATAATAATCCACCATTATCAATACTATCCGATTCCATTGATAAATGTAAATAGTAAATTATAATATAATACTAAATCTGTCCCATTATATTAGTAGCAAATGACGAATTTAATTTTTCTCATTACAAAAGTAGCAAAAGAATAATTATAAAACAAAACATTAAAATTCAAAGAAATACATTTAATTAAAACAATTAATAAAAAATATTTTGAATGTTCACATGGTTTCTAGATTGTTCAATAGTTTCGTTACTGCATTTTAAACTTGTAGGTAATATGTCCTAACTTTGAAGCTTTTCTTTCCGCGTAAGCTTTAATTATTGATGCCATTGGTCGTCATTGCTTCTAGCATAACTTATTGAAGTGATAGGAACGTATTATCCAATAATTCTGGAGCAATATTAAAAAAGGCCTCTATCAATTCATTAGTAGTATTATTGGGAGAGGCTTGATGTTGTACAAACTGGACTGAATAAAAAAGAACTAATAGAGTCTGTGGGCTATTGAACTAACATACTGCATGTGAAGAAATTAAATTATTTAATTAACCTATAAACAACCCCTTAGTATGATAAATATATCGATCAATTAAATTGAATTCAAGAGCCAGTAATAAAATCAGAGTTCTGTCATCAATAAATATCCACTGTACATAAATTTGACTTAAATATAGACTAAAACGTATAGACTAAAACAAGTATTTCCATAAACATTTGAAAACGCATACGCGATAATCCGTTTTTATACATACCAACAACGAGAAGTAGTCGCGGGCGGCGGCTATCACACATAATTCATATGCAAAGCATTATTTCGTACAAACTGGAACATAGAAGTGATCTTATATTCACTTACAGATTTATATTTATCCGGATGAACGTTATTTCATTAAGATAGGGGACATGTTTTCATAT
>WYDF02288593.1:0-16468 GCA_009867245.2 Adranes taylori
AGGGTTATCAACAACCTAGATGATCCTCTTATGAAATTTGTGCACGAGCACGAATTAGCGGCTGTGGGGTCATTTCTGTATAAGGCTGCAAGAAAAGCGTCCGAATCCCTTGGACTATCGTTCTCTACAGATATGCAGGCTAATAGTGGTGAAGCAATGAACGTGATGAAGTTAAACGTCGAGGCTGCCAAAATGGTAGTTCGAAAATCAGAATTGGCAATATTCAAACAACTCCATCGGGATAAACCTATGCATGGCCAATTTTATAAGCCATTGCCGATTTGGAGCTGTCACCACATTTAACATTCGGCTTTTTAAGATCTGCTGGCCTACGGTCTGAAACTGAGGAATTTATTTTTGCATGCAAAGATGGTGTCATAAACACGCTTCTACATACTACTATAAGAATGTAATGGTCTCAGAAGTGGCAGATACGAACTGCCGAGCATGCAAGTATCAATGCTACTTCATATTCTTACCGCATGCCCGGTGTATGCTAGAACAAAATACATCCAGTGCCATAATGACGGCTTGAAAGTGCTATATTTTCATCTGCGACATTCATACGGTATAGCCAAAGATCCGCTTGCACCCTATGTCGGTAAAGATATTGAGACCATAGTTGAAAATGACGCCGTTAAAATCTTTTGGGACTACGGTTTTCCTTGAAGAAAAAAATTTCAAAAGTTGCCAGGAACACTAGAAAATTCTGGAAAAACTGGTTGGTAAGCCTATCACTTGTGGACGTCTAGATTGATTCGGATAATTGATTTTTAACATTCCGAGTTAGGTTTTTACGGAAAGCAAAATTGGAAAAGTTGCGTAGAATATTGGAAAATTCGGGAAAATCTGAAATCCGTTAGTAAATAACAGAGAATGGCTAGATTGATTTGGCTAATTTCTTTTTAGAAATGTATTCCGAGCAAGATTCCAATACTCCAAGCAAGATTTTCAGGGATAGAAAAATTGGAAAAGTTGCCCGGAAAATCGGAAAATTAAATGTGGCTTATCTATATTATAAAAATAAATTGCTGTTTTGTTGGAAAACGCATAACTTGAAAACGGCTGAATCTATTTAGCTAATTTATATTCTATAATGTTCATAGCAGTCCGTGTAAGGTTTTTACGGAAAGAAAAATTGGAAAAGTTACCCAGAAAACAGGAAAATTTGCGAAGAACTGATTCGTAATCAGGTTTATTTGAGAACTGCTAGATCGATTTGGCTGATTTATTTTTAAAATGTTGCAAACATTCCAGGTAAGGTTTCTCGGTAAAGAAAAATTGGGATAGTTGCATAGAAAATTGGAAAATTCTGGAAAGCGTCAAATCCGTTGCTAAGTGTATCACTTATGAAATAGTGGATCGATTTGGTTAATTTCTTTTTATAAATAATCCTAACACCACTCCACGCAAGGCTTTTAGAGAAAGTAAAATTGGAAAAGTTTCCCAGAAAACTGGAGAATTAGATCTGGCATATCTATATAATAAAAATGAATATGCTGTTTGTGGGTAAGCATAACTTGAGAACAGCTGGATTGATTTGGCTTATGAGTGATTTGGCTTAAGGTCCATACGAGAGAAAAGGTGGAAAAGTTGACCGGAAAATTGGAAAATTCAGAAAAACTGGTTGGTAAAAGCATCACTTGAGAACGGCTTGATCGATTTGGCTAATTTCGTTTTACAAATGTTTCTAGCCATCCGAGTAAGATTATCATGGAAATAAAAATTTGATAAGTTGCCCAGAAAATTGGAAAATTCGGGAATAGCTGAAATCCGTTGGTAAGCACATCACTTGAGAACGGCTGGATGAATCGACTAATTTCTTTTTAACAATGTTTCCATCTATTCGTGTAAGGTTCTTGCGGAAAGAAAAATTGGAAAAGTTGCCCAGTAAATTGGAAAATTCCTAAACCGTTCGAGGAAGGTTTTCCCAAAAGATAAATTGGAAATGTTTCTCGGAAAATTGTAAATTCTAGAAAAACTGAATTTTCTTTTTTACGATAACTCACGATTTGAACGATGGATATGAGTAATGATATCTGTTATGCCATAGAGCTGTATGCACCGTAGGCCGTAGAGCTGTTTGAGGCTGCAAGTCACGCCGTAGAGTTGTAAGCGCCCTAGGGACAAAACAACGTTGCCGGAGCCGCGATACTAAATAAAAAATATCTTTCTTTTCAAATTTCATCTACAATAACATCTGTATGTCATAAATAAATATTGGTTATGTTAGCACCATTTCGAAATATTCATTATTCATTTTAAAATTCAACTAATTTTCAAATTTATGAAAAAAGTTTTAAAAGTTACACAGGAAAGATCTGCAATTTAATTGCTCGTTGAAACGACGATTTGTTTAAATTATAAGTTCCTCATGTATAAATCAAGAAGATTTTCATTTATCAATGGTCATCTGAACAACATTTATTATTCTCGCGATAGCTCCTTCATTTATGTATCTTGTTCTACTAGAAAATTATATGAAATCGTCATTGCTTTGCGCTTGACGCGATAAGCTGTTCTGAACAACAAACGAAAATATTCAAACGAATATTTTCATTTGTCATATTTTCATACATATTTTCCACTGGATCTAGCTAGACGCATAGCAAACAATGAACAACAATATTTACGGATACTATTCTTCTCGGCGGGCTAATGCGTTGAGAAGTACATTATGTATGTACAAACGTATTAAGTGAGTTAGCTATTTTGAATGGTGCGATGTAGAAAATTATGTGTGGCTGCCTTGTGCTTAATTAAATATTTTCTTGCTGCTTTCATTAAATGTAGAAAACTATGCTGGTGCTTTCGAAGTAGAAACATTTTTATGTTTATTACTAAGTTAAAAGCAGCTTTATAAAAAATAATCATTGACTTGATGTATTTCTCATATGTTCCAAAGTTATTTTCAAACGAGATCATGGTACATCGCGTTCCAAATATATACTGCGATAAAAAAACGTTCTTTACGGAATGACACATCAATCAAGACACATGGCGATCCCCCTTCTTTTATTTCTAATAAATATATTTCCTTTACCAATCTCCAATTCCCATCCATCCATACTTTTCTTTCAAACTTGACCATTTCTTTCACTCCTAATTTTTATTCTTACTACTAGCCAAAAAGTACCATGCAATTAGTTACTCAAATTCTATTGAATATAATAAATGTTAGATTCAATTAAGTAATATAAACAGAACTAAATTGGCATAACAAACTTTATAGCTAAACTAACATTTAACACTTTTAGACAACACAGAGCAACTTATGACGAACCCATCAAGCATTCGCATTAAAGCGAAACTAAATTCGAATCTAATATAGACAGTCCCCAAAGCAATTTTGTACAAAAGTGAGGAAGTATAATATATGAGGTGTGTATGTGCGTGTGTTTCAGTTCGCATTGAGTACTATGGACGTTTTGTTTAACCTATAAATGGAAGCATGTGCATATGTGTTTAGAAAATCTCTCATGCGTATAGTGTTAAGGGTATCTCGGAAAGTTGTGATGCAGTTTGTAAACTAATTGTGATATAATCGTTTGGAAAGGACTAGACATAAACAAGGACCATACTTTATAAAAGCAGTAAGTCAATGCTATTATAATGATGTTAAACAGATAAGTAAAAATTAATTACTTACCAGGTTACTAAAAAATTTACACTCACATTATTTGAGCCTTAATTGGATGCAGTTATGCATAAAGGAACAAATCCAGCATCAAACATACAATGAGTTAACGTTGATAATGCACTTCAAATATAGTATTCTACAATATGCAAAATAGAACCAGTCACAGACTATGTTTCGCAGACTCGCAGTATTATTTTGTAAAAATATATACAGTAGAATTTAATTTATACGATCACAAATCCTGTCGTTACAATATAAAACAAATTATATTACTGTAAGGACAAAAATGTTACAAGTATTCTTTTGATTGTAAGGTAGAAATTTTAACTATTTTAAATGATAAATAGGGAATAATATTTAAATTATAGAAAATTACTGAAATGAATTGATTCCATAAAAGAGTGTAGGCTATCATTGTTATTTCATTTAATTATACAAATTAAAGAAATTAATCTCAAAATAAAATATCTATCTGAAAAATAGACACACAGAATGAATTAGGCGCACGTATTATGTTGCTGAAGAAGGGTAAACTTGCCGCGACACAAGAAATTAGAAATAAGAGGAAAAGATAATAGTCATTTTACGTGAATGAGAACGAACACTGACGTATATTTGCGAACATTAAGAATAGAAGAACTTTGAGTTCGTTCATGAAGTTAGAGAGAGATAATGGAAAAATTAAAAAAAGTAATAGGTTTTCTAATAAGCAGAGGTCAGATGCATCAAACTTTCGCGAATCAAATACAAAATATTATGTGATGAGCCGACTTGAAATTATAAAAACGAAAACTCTGTAGATAAGGGTACCCTGTAGATAAGGGTACAGATTTTTTTTACTACTCTTGAACAGTTTATTTCTATCTGTTTCATTAAATTACGCGTATTTTCCTTTTTCCCCGTTGTGGTGATAATTATGGCAGATGTTCGGATGTAAGTAGTCAATTATTTTATTCTAAATCTTTAATTAAAAAAATGAAATACCTTAAGTTCTTGCAATTTTATTCTGAGTAATATTCTGAGTAATATTAAGCTAACAATCAATTAACTTTTATTTAGATGTTGCTTACTATTTTTTATAGTTAATTAAAAGTTGAGACTAAAGTTTTTCGCTGGAAAATAGATCTTTGCGCATATCTAATAAACCAGAAGAGTACATTTTCTTATGTTGTCAGTCAACCCGTGTTCTCAGTTAATTAATATTATTAATTAAGTGCTGGTTGGTCGTTATTTTATTTATTTTTGACGAGGAGGAAAATGGTGTTGTATCCGTATTAATATATACGTAAACCGAATAAATTTTAACTAGAACTTGTTCTATTATTTGGCAAAAATTCAAAGATCAACAATAATAAATCCATAAATCAGTCAATTCTATTAGTGTATAAATTTATTAAAACCCCTATGAATTGCGTATTAATTTAAACTACACCCTAAATAACAAATTGGTTAAAACTCTACCATCTGTTGGTAGAATTTAGTGTGCTTTAACTGGAACTGATTATCTTGTTGAAGCTAACTCAATTCCATATCACAAATTTCAACGTGACATGTTTGGTGGAGGTGCCGGGTCTTTGATTTTATAGCATAATTCTTCTAAATCTTATTGTTTTAATTTTTCAAAACTTTGGAATTTTTTTTTTTTTTTCATTTTACGATGAAATTAATTTTTTAATGTTCACACAATATGCATTTGATTACATCTATTGATTCGATCTTGGTGGGGATTTAAAAATACGCGTAATGATTACTACACTAACAATGAATCTCCTGTGTCGCGGAGCGACATCTATGTGAAATGACCTCATCCTTCTAGAATAAGATTGAACAAATCGCGCAAGAAAATCCATTGTTTCTACAACACACATCTACTGTTAGGTGTTTTGTAGACTCTATGTTGCTCTCTACTAATAACAATACTAATAAGCAACTAATTGGCATATTAGTTTTACATGAGGAAGAATTCTAAATAAACGATACACTATATAAATAAACGATACACTATAACTAATACACATGCAGTAAAACAAATAAACAGTTAAAACAAAAAAGTATTACTTTAACTAGAACAAAAACATCTTTCTTTTTTCTCCCTTCTGTTCCCTCCCCTACCCTTTCCTTTTTCTTTTAATTATGGCTCGCTCTGTATTTTTATTTTTGATGTAGTGAAATGAAACGATAACAATATTTTTCCCCCTTGTCCCTTCTTTCCAATTTTTTCCTTTATACTACCATATGTTTACTTTTTTCTCCTATTTATCTCCTCCGCCATCCTCACCATTATATGAATTCCTTTACCGCTCTGCTCCATACAATTTCATGCTTCATTCCTTTACTGCTCCGTTCATGGAAACATTTCATATTCATTCACCCAATGCTCTCATGCTTTCTCCATTCCTCCACATATGCTACAACATCTGTCGCTTTCTTTCATCCAAAATCTATTCTTTCGTTCCATATTGTCACATCTAAACTTTGCAATCATCCTCTTTTGTTTCATACCCCTATTCGATTTCAAATCCTCTGGCCTCGATCCTACCATATATATTTCCTCATACTTTCTGTTGTATCGGCTTACCCTTATCTTTTCTCTATTGTCTTGCATTTTCACATCCTTCATCGTTCTGTCCACTTCTACCTCACAATCCATACATCCTAAATAGTAACACTTTTCACAAACTCAATTACCCTTCCTTTCATCTCAAATACATCCTTCTTATTATCCCTCCCCTCTCTTTTGCTCTCTAGTATATTTCTGAATTTCTTCTTTATCAGAAATATACTCTTTCCAGATTTTTTCTATAGTGTCACGGTTAAATTTCGGGGAAATATTTTGCTTTCAATGTAACTGGCACAATTACTACAAAATGCTTGTCACTTTAATGCGCACTTTAATTTGCCTACTACGAAATAACGTTATAATCCCCAACTTCCCTACACTCTTTAGAATAACACACTAGACTTAGTAATTCTTAACGTTCTTAGCACTCTATTGCATTTTAACTGAGTCAGTCAACCAAAATTATAATTAAACTACGAAGTGTCCGCACAGCCCTACCAATCAATCGTATTTCTTAGTCAAGGTTGTCTGAATAAAACAGACATATAAAATCAACTAACTGTATTAATAATGATTTCTTACATGCAAAATAAATTAAATAAAATAATATTCTTATTCAATTACTTCGTGCAAATAAATTAATAAACACAAACATGGCGTTTTATTTACAGGTTTTGTCGTTTCTACCATCAGAAACTTCTTTTGGAATTACACACCGTTACCTTATTAATTCATTTCAATTTATTTTAACTAAATAGACTCGTGGTCTAATTTTATTTAATTTATTTTATGTGAAGAAATAAACGCAAAAGAACTTATTTATTAACAATTACTGTACTATTGAAGATTATTTTATTAGTTAAATAATCTAGATTTTATTTACAATAATTTAAAATGTTATTTAAATCATGATTTTATCTTCACAACGCTGACTGACAGGGATTCATACAACTTAAAATTTAATCTTTCTCCTACTTCTATGCTACATCGGTTGGTGGCTGCCAATTAAGCAAATGAATTTGTTCAAGGTTTAATTATATACAATGTACAATCTAAGACTTATTTACGGTAAAACTGCCCGTAGAAGACAGCTTTTTTTCCGACGACTGCGTCTAGCAAACAAACGGCTTACATAATAACAACATTTCACAGAATCTAGCCATCCTGAATTATTAAATGAATTATACAAATTTTCTCGTTACCATATGAGTGTTTTCTGGGCCGTTTGCTTATATCTTGTCCATTAGGTCTGGTTTTCCCGAATTTATTTTCGGACTTGATTTTTAATTGAATTTGTTGTATGTTCAGTAGCAAATTTAATTACAGAAATATTAATTACATAAATAATTAAAACAAAAAATAGAAGCCATGTTTTTGTTGTTTTTCCGATCCGGGATAATTCACCAAAAGTTTATAATATCGTATGCACATAATATCTTATTGGTTTAAAAAAACCAATAAAATCATTTCCACACTTAGAGAAATAATAACGTATGATATCTGAAAAAGTTGTAAAAGTTCAACGCTGAATTCATGGAATAAATGTTTAAAGATTTAAAGCATATAATCTGCCATTTCAATGCGCTCAACATAATCCTATTTCGCCATATTATGTTATATTGTGATTGTATAATACATACAGTACATATTTTAAATAATTTCGAAAAAAAATATTTTATAAGTTATAAATGTACCTGAGTAATTTACTGTTGTATTTTGCGCTTAGTACGATACTGTTTATTATTTTCCAAGACCACTACGTATTTGCGTTATCGAGTGGATTCACATGTATGCATATTAGCACATATTAGTATATAGAAATAAGATATGTGTGAGTAATGTAGGATTATTATAATAAACATCGACAAATAGTTATTAAGTACTTTTTGTACATATTACCGCAGTACATGAGACAGATTTTGAGATATCAATATGGTGAATTTAAATGCAATCTTCGTAAATACCTGAAAATATATAATTACCAAAATGTAAAAATAAAAGAGTAGCGAAGTAGAATTGATTTTAGTTATTATTTTGTTCTTCAGCCTTGAGGTTGGCTATGATCGAAACGTCTTAATTCCAACTCGGCAAGGAAAATCGTCGAAACTTCGATTTATTATTCCTGATCATTGGTTATGGTCGTAATGAAGTATAGTAAGTCTTGCAGAAAAATGGTAGAAAAATGACTGAATAGATAATAGTTTACTGACGGCGTGATGGAATTGAATGGATGTCGTTTAATGGAGCTTATTTGCTTTCAGAGAGATCGGTGATTTCCTGATTAGCCTGGCGGCCAATGGCGCCTTCCACTTGATTCTATTGTAGCAGCGGTTAACAGGTTTAATTACGGTAAAAATTAAGAAGGTTTTCAAAACCAATTAGCGAATTTCGGTTAAGCAATAAAAAATTCCGATACAATTCGTGGTAATTAATGAATTGTATTTTAAATAATGCTTTATTCCTGTATATTTTACTTTTAAGGTTGTAACAATAATAAGGTGCATTTAATACTTTAGGGTAAACGCTCGAGGTATTATCTGAGTTGTACCTTTGTTATTGTGAACGATTAAGTAGTCGCACATCTCGAATTCTCAATTTAAAATTATCTAACAATGTCAGCGTTTCTTGGACAGGGAGTAAGTTGTCGCGGCATTAAGGACAACTTCTTCAAAGTAGCATATCAGTAATCAATAATTAAATAGCTAATAATAATAATAATAAACCTTTATTGGCATAAACCCAAATTACATTACAAATCATACAAAAATAAAATATTAAATTATAACTATACAACTAATAACTTTAAGAAATTTCAAAAATTAGAAAAAACCTTTCAAATAGAAATAATTGAAAAACAATCATTAACCAAAACAAAACAATCTAGATGAAATAAAAACAAATATTCAATCTTCAATCTTCAAATCTTCAATCTTCACATCTTCAATATTTTTCCCTTTCTTTCTCTCCTCCTTTTCCCTTTCTTCTTTTGTTTTTTTTTTTTCTCTCCTTTTTCTTCCCCTTTTTCCTCTTCTCTTTTTCCTATTTTTCTTTTTCTTTCCTTCCCTCCCTTTACCCTTTTTTATTTTCTTTTTCCTCCCCCATCCCTAAACCTTTTCCCTCAATCCCCTTTCTTCGTCTTTCCATTCAACGCAACTTTCCCTTTAACTCCCTCTACCTAATCCCCAGGGATGAAATGTAATAGCTAGTTATTACATGATGGATCATTTCAACCCTTAATTCTTTTACTCTGATGCGGCCAAGAGGGAGCCACCGTCAAAATAAGTAAAAAGAAAAACATGGGTTACCCAAATCGTACGAATCAACGCCAAAACGAACCACTAAACATCGTCGGTTGAGGACACATCGCTTTGTTTTGGATCCACCAAAGCAAGTCCCACTACCAAGTCAGTTAGAAGGTTCTTCTCCAACGCACGGTTTACCTATCCATCTAACTGTTCCAGGCAATGTTCTGTCACCATCCACTTCGGGAAAAGGATGGCTCTATCCAATAATCCGTGAAGATCAAGTTCACCGCCTCTGCAGGTATTATTTTTGAGACAGTGTTGAGCGTACTCTCTAGTGTGGTAATTTGATGTAGTTCAAAATTGGCAACCAAAAGTAGTGCCAAATTCAAGTTTGCTGAAGGGTTGATTATCTTAGTCGATTGTAAATACGTGGTACGTCTGCCGAATTATTGACCAAAATAGTTTCTGGTGTCATTTAAAACTATATATATATATATAGTGCCCAATCTAATCTACTAACAGAAAAGTTTCCAATTTATACGTGACTGTTAGAAATCTAAATGTGGCTCTGTTCTAAATGTAAAGTAACGTTCTATCCAAACTAATATAATAACAAACAAATGCAAAACTCATATACATATGTGTAAGGATACAATGAATGTATGCATTAAATACAGCGAGTTCTAAGAAAGCGAACAAAACTTTGGGTTACGCAAAAGGCAATCCGAACTATATTAGATGGTAGTTTAAAGTTTGCCAAGTTCCATTATACAAACTATTATTTGTAGGTCTCGCGTATGATTTTAAGACAAATTCTATTAGGGGCAAAGATCTACGGAGACAGATATAAGCTAATTATACATATAAGTTATTAAGTACCCGGAATGTTTGCCTTTTAAGAAAGTTTGTCATGTAGACTCCAAATTGTATTTCGCGATGATGCTAAACGATAAATAAATAGATTTAGAATATAAAATTAATAAAAGGTTTTCCTAAAATAATTTAAATATTTATATTGCTACGTACCGAAAGAGTTGAATGAAATTTAATAAGATGGAACGGGTTTCTTAGTCTATAAATTATATTTTCTAATAAAATTGCAATAAATTCCTTTTCAAATTGAAGGCGAAATTGAAGGAGATAACTGTAATCCTCTTGGATAAGCGGAACAGAAACCATTGTACATGATATGCAGCATTGGCTTGCTCACTAGATCCTCTTCTGTTTCGCTGCTGTCCACTTATTCGACGCTATAATTTAAACTCCTGTGGGGACTCTAATTTGGATGGGCTCCATAACGACTCACAACGTAATGTGCGCAAGCCTGCACAAATTCCGTGGTTGGTATTAAGAAATCAACATGGCTCCTGGCCTATAAATAAGCGCGTTTTGAACATTTAAAATCAGTTCTTGACTTCTGGCTATGAAGAAAGGCAGCCAAAGTAACCGTAGTCGTCCACTGCAAGCTTCAGCAGGACCAGCCGTTAGAAAGCAACCAGCGAGGGACGTGATACAATAATCGCCTTCGCTAAGCGATTTTATGTAACATATTCCATTGTATTGTATAATACATGTGTGTTGAATAGTTTTTCTTTTCATCCTATCCTTTTCTTTCAACCGATCCCTTATATACTAAAGTTTATACCACTAGTAATACAGCCACGTCAGTTATTAATGCGACGTTTCTAACACACTAAGTTAGTGATAGGCATTGGTTTATAGTAACGTTACTTCTTAATGCAACGCTACGTGCCAATAATACTTACCCTGTTTAACTAGAGAGCATGCTATTGGCGAAACTAGTGGCAATCACTTGGCTTAGAGTAGCATTCGTCCTTAATGCAACACTACGCGCCCCTAGTGTATGCTCCTAGCGAAACTAGTGGCATTTGCTGGGCATACTGTCAGGTTAGTGCTTAATATGATGTTACGTACCCACAGTATTTACCTTGTTTTACCTTTTTAACTATAGCGCATGCTGTTGGTAAAACTTGTGGTAGTCACTTGGCTTACAATAGCGTTAGTTCTTAATGTAATGCTACGCGCCTATATAGTACACTACTAGCGAAACTAGTGGCATTAGCTTGGCATACAATCACGTCAGTTCTTAATGCGACGTTAGGTAGCCATAGTAATCTCCACCCGTTCTGTACCATCCGTTCTGGTGATTCATATGGTGCTTGTCTAGATTTACCAAATCTAGTTTTCCCCGTGTAATTTTAATTGCAAATACACACTTTTCATACTTCCGCCGTTTCGTTGTTATCACCGTGTTTATGTGTTGTTTTATATGCCCCGCTATTGCCGCTAAGCTCCGTTTTTTTTAAATTGCACCGCCGTTATATGATGCGCCGTTCTGCTTTGCTTCTGTTTGTACTCTTTAATATAAGACCACTTGTTTGCCGCTTTGTTCATTTAACCGTTTTTATTATTATATTGATTTAATTTGATATTCATACACTGACATTTATGTGTGCATTTTTGTATTTCTTTCCTGGTTTGTCTAAAAGAACAATAGACGGTTTTGTTAAATCTTTAATGCTGTTTCACTCATTAGCATTAAGCTTAATTTTCAGATACCTAGCAAGAACGTTGATATTTGGTGTACTTACCCACTGAGCTTACACAAGCCCCCAGTAAGCGACCGAGGATCTGAAGAACAACAAAATCTGTTTAAACCTGCGGTCTTACGCTAAACTGACCTGGCGCCTATTTGAAGTATGTTTTACTCAGAAACTAAAATCGCACTGCAAACACTTGTATGGTTTTTCACCAGTATGAACATGCTTGTGACTCTTTAAATCATAGTTATGTTTCTATGGTTTTTTGCCACTATGAATAAGGCTGTCTTATTTAATTGCGATTTCCGTCTAAAACTAGAATCACATTCTAAACATTTGTATAGCTTTTTGCCGGTATGAATAAGCTTGTGCCTATTTAAAGTATGTTTAACTCTGAAACTAGAATCGCACTGCGAACACGTGTATCGATTTTCACCAGGATGAATATGTTCGTTTTTATTTAAATTACGTTTCTCTCTGAAACTATTTTGCGAATTCAGAAAAGTGTGTGCTTTACAAGTCAGACTTTCCTGTTGGAAATTTCTCAAAAGTGACTCAAGACCGGTGACAGACTCAAGAGCAGTGACATACCGCGGCATACCGGACAGACGAGCGCAGGGGGGGCGGGGATTCATGGGCAAGCGATTTTTAAGGTAGACTAGTTTTTTTCTTAATAAAAGAAAAAAATCATGATTGTTCTTGGTCGATAACAAGGTTTTTCATTAATTTTGTAATAAAATAGTAATTCGTTGATTTTACATTTATTTATTCATTACAGGTTTCGGCTTCTGACCATCGTCAGTTCAACCTGCAAAAGAATTACATTAATTTGCACAGTATTAATTTTGCACAGTATTAATTTGCACAGCACAGTAATTTATTTCTTGTACTGTGTAAATTAATGTAATACTTTGCAGTTTCACCTGACGATGGTCGAAAGTGGAAACCGGTAGTGAGTAAATAAAAGTAAAAACAAAAAAGTTCCCTTTTATTACAACATGACATAAAAAATATATGACAGATAATTTTTTTGCGGCTGTCATAAGTCAATGAAAATCTCCGTTGCCCTTAGTCAAATTTGTGCATTCCTGTCATAAATAGTAGAGCGGGCTTAGTTTCGTGAACGCGAAATTAGATAAACTTAGTATAAATCTACTCTTTTGTTTAGTCACAATTAAATCAACGTCACGCTAAAAACAACGTGACAATATCATTTTTTCAGAGTGGCATCAAACAAATACAGCTGATAGTTCAAGAAATATAAGTTGGTAATCATATTACAACCCATATTTTTAAGCAGTTGATCTCTCGTAGTAGTTTTTTTTGCTTTTTACGTTCCTAAAAAATTTTATAATAGCTTAAACCAGTAGTTCCTCTTTTCTTTCAGAAAATGAAAAACCGTATTATACATATAATTAAAATGAGTCCTTGTATATAATAAATTAAGGACGTCTATATCTGAAATAATAGGCAATATTCCAGCTAGTGTAAATACTATGCAAATGGCTAGCTAGTACGAGAATATATATTGGTTTTCCAAGGACATGTTACATTTAATCTGTCTTATTAACCAACCCATCGCTGTAAGGTACATGGAATGTTTAATGAACCAAAGATACACATAATTACGAATAGGAGATATTATGAATTTTGAATTTATCAATTATGTGAATTTGATAGATGCGAACTTAATCTATGTAGATATTTTTTTTAATGTAGAACTATTAATATCCTTATTAATTATAAATAGTCATGTAATTTTTTTTAATGCAATCAATATGGTGTATGTCAATCAAATAAGGTAATTGATGTTAAACCTCATAGTGAGAGAGGAATAGACAAAGAGAGAAAAAAGCTTACTCCATATATGATTGGGATTTATAATGACTTTATCGGATTAATGTTCGAATTGAAAAAGTTGTTTTAATGAAAACCGTATGGTTTTTGTTTGTTATTAAAACTTGAAGCTTGTGTGTGTAACTTTTAATGCGTGTAGCAAAAAGCAATTTCATCTCTTGGCGTTTGCAAAATGAAAGTAGTGGAATAATTTCGCGTTTCTCTATGCCGCCATCCGAAAGTTATAACGTTTTAGTTCAATTTGAATGTAACACGTCAAATAATCCTTGCCTTGTACGATGGGTTCCTTTCTATATATGGACCTGTCTTCTCTTGAATCCTTGCGCTGGAAACTTGAGCTTTATAGGTTTAAGTACATACAGTCATGATTAAAAGTTTAGTTGCAATAAAACTAGTAAATTAATTATATGCGCTGCTGATTGGATTAATTAACACATGACTATGTGACATTAAACGAATCGACACAAGACAATTTGTCTCCTGACAAATAAACAAACACTTCGACAAATCGTCATATTGTCACGTTGATTTTAGCGTGACGTAGACAACAGGCTAATTTACTACGAAGGTAACGGACAAAAACTATGTAACATAGAATGTTATTGTAAAAGTATCCCAAATTACATAATCCATCATAATGCATAAATAAAGTAGTGAGTAGACTGTATAAGGAAACAAATCACGTGTGATGGACTCCATACGATCCGTGTAATAGAGTAAAAGTTGCCAGCGACAGCTGCCGAAATAATAACACAGTTGGTACGGGATTTTCTATGCCATATATTGCTTGATTGAATACATCTATGTTTCAATAGCTTTGTTTCCTTTCGTGCCCCTTCAGCAACCTATTCAATGGAGCATATCATTCTACCTTGAGTGTACGCGGTTAGTTTTAGTTGCTCCAGCAGTAGTAACACTTGCGTTCACGGGGTTATTGTAAGTGATAACGACCTCCGTACTGTTCCATCCACTGGAGTGAATAACTCTAACTTGCGTGCACAGGGTAACTTTTAGTCGTTCGGCAAACATAGGACTTGCATTAACGAGGTGTTGTGGTGACCCATAGTTATCTCCTAGACTGTTTGTGCATGCTTTCTGCATTATTAATGTTTTGTTTATGTGACCACCGCCCATTTGTACTGTTTTATTTGCACCGCTTAAATATTGTTTTGCTTATGATCGCTACTGTTTATTTTGCTAACCGGCTTTTTGCGATATTGATTTAATTTGACATTTATTCATTTCTTGTTTATTGACATTTAATTGTGCATATATATATTTCCATCTTTGTTTAAACTGTGTAGAAGACCAATAGACGTAATTTTGTTAAATCGTAAATGCTGTTTCATTAATTAGGAGTAAGTTTATTTCAGCTGCCCACAAGAACGAGAACCATCGAATCACTCAAAAGACTAGAAACCCAGTAAGCTACTGAGGACCGGAGGAACAACAAGATTAGATTCCAACATGCGGTCTCACGATAAACTTAACCTGGCGCCCGAAGTTTCATATTTCCGAGGGCTGTTACATTCTGTTCTAATTAAGAATGTTTGCGCCATCGGTGACAGTCGCTAAGTACTTCCCAATAGCAGCGTTGCAAGTGGGAGTCTCTCACAATTAAACCTACGCTGTTATCTGCGAGATCATTTAAAAGAAACGGTTTTATTATTCACTAATATAATTAATTCGAGCACTTTATTTAAACACAAACATATAAATTCCAAAGTTACCTCGGTACGTAAACGCTGTCGATGCATTAATATGGCAATGAATATTGGGCCTTATTAGCAACATTGTAACTTGAAATCAATGCAATTTAATATTTGAGGCACACGTAAGAATATCTCATGTAAATTGATTTTACACAAAGGAAGCAAAAGAATCTTACACAAATTGATAGTACAAGTTTCTACTTCTACTATATGTTTACTGGCCGAATCAATGATGCAGCCTACATCTAAATTCAATCAGAAAAAACTCGTTCTGAACCTGCAGAATAAAAGGAAATATGTTGCTCATTATTGAAGGCTGCTACCAATAGTTTCGAGAAAGATTTCTATAAACTCATGAACAATTCGATTTTTGGAAAATTTATTGAGTATATAGAAAAACGTAAAGATATCCGCCTCTTAACCAGCTCTGAAAATCAAGGTCATCGACTCGGAGCACGCAGCTTAATCGCAAAAATAAATTTCCGCGATATGGTAATATTTTCGGAAAATCTTGTTGCAGTTCATTTATCACCCGTAAAGTGTTTTTATGATAAACCCATTTATATCGGTTTTGTTGTTCTCGAAATATCGAAATGGTTAATGTACGACTTCTTTTACAATTTCATTAAACCCACTTATGGTTCGAAAGCTCGGCTCTGTTATATGGATACTGATTCGTTCACGCTCCATATACAGACGGATAATTTATATAATGACATGAAGTTAAATATTAACCGTTTTGATACGTCTAATTTCTCCCCATCTAATCCGTATCAAATTCCACTTCAAAATAAAGCAGTTCCCGGTCTAATGAATGACGAATATGCAGGAACATTGATGTACGAATTTCTAGGGCTACGCTCAAAACTGTACTGTCAAATCGCTGAGAATTC
>WYDF02288604.1:0-16468 GCA_009867245.2 Adranes taylori
TTAACCACGGTACAAAATAATTTTAAACGTTGTAATTATAAGTAAGCAGTGGAATTTTGTTTTCAAACTGCCCAAGGAAAATATATTTGTTTGTAATATATTTCAGTTCCACATTATGCAGTAGGTGATGTAATAACATCGCCAATTGGAAATGAAGGCTACGTTTCGATTGATGGTAAACGCACATATTTAAATCTATTTGGAGAAGAATCAATTTCAACAACTACTTTACCATCTTCGATATCCAGGCCAAATCACCATGGTAGTTCACAAAAAGTAAGTAAGAAGAAAATATTTTTTTTCCTTTGTACCGTTAAATGTACAAGAATTTAAAATAAAATAAAATGTTTCCTAGATTGTACTCTCTATTGTACATGTCCCATAATTAATTTATCTAGATTCAGAGTTTTATTCAAACATAATATAATCACGTTTAAATTTGTAACATGGCATTGTGTGAGTGCTAACTTAATTCTGTCACAACATAATTTTCCACACAGTGAAAAATAAATGAAATAACGACCAAGCAACATGTAATTACTCATAAAATTTGAGATTAATTAATATCAAATTGATTGACCCACAACATAACAAAATATAATGCGGTTCTGATTTGTTAAATTTTCATAAAGGTTTATCCGCCACCGGTATACTTTATTTTCAATACGTAAATAAATATAAAGACTAGAAATAAAGATCTAAGAAAAAGTTTATTGTTTGTTACCTTGTTTTGAAATGAAAATCAGTTACATTGAAAATAAAATGATTTACTCAGAATAAAATCAAAGAACTTAAAGTGTTCAATTTCTTATCTAAGATTTCAAATAAAATATATGTCTACTCACATCTGTATACCTGTAATTTTCTCACAGAAATGAAAAAGCTCACAAAAATACGCGACTTAAAAATAAACTTTGGGACTAAACTGATTTAAATCTAAGAAATTTCCACGCCCTTTCTTTTTTTATTTTATGTCGGTATTTTTCTACCACACGGGTTAATCACCGATAAATCTAAATTTGGAAATTATTAATTTATTTGATTGTTTTATGACAATCAATATAAAGAGGAATATATTGAATATTTTTGATTGAGAATGTTGAGTGTATTAAAAAATTGAATGACTTAGAAAGTTTAATTTTAAGTAAATTAGGTTATAATTTATTTAATGTTTATTTTTTTTTATTTTTTTTTTCTTTCTAATTTTTTATTATTATTATTTTTTTAACTCTCCGAATACTTATAAATATTCTAATCCAATATCATAAAATTTATTATTATTTATGTAAGACACGCAGAAATAAGATGAAAGATTGTTTGTTGCAATTTTTTATTCATGAAAGATATTCATGAGATTGCATATGATAAATTATATCACCACGACAAAACGCAATTAAATTACTTGATATAGAAATTAAAGAATGTATATAGTTCATACACCACTTCCTACAAACCATATCTATTCTTGTTAGATACCTATAGTTCAATATCGCAGGATCTCAGGAAGTCAACCAATAATGTACAATTTTTTTGGAAGGATTTGTCAGGATATTGTTTATATTAGCAAAAGATGAAATGTTATTACTATTTAATTTAACTATATAATTACTGCTATTTAATTCTGCACCCTTCTCTATTGGATTCGTCTTTCATATTTTCGGTCCACCGCGGCGCCATCTTTCATACTTCGATACGGCAGAAGTTTTTTGCATCTCACTTCTGCCTAATGAAAAGCCTATCACTCAAATTATTTTCCTACTTTCTCTCTCTAACATATGGACGCAAAACTTATCCGCGTACAAAAGACTACTTTCTTTTACCTTTCTAGTTTCCTTTCGCCGCGGCGAGATTATTCCCCTTAACTATCCACAAGAAGACTAAATGACACATGCGTTCTGAATAATTTCTAATTAACATGTATGATTAAATGAAATTATAATGGAAAATTGCTATATTATGTTGTGAAATTTATTGATTTTAATAAGTTTCTATCATTTAGACATAATTCTCTTTGAATAATTAAAATATTTAAAACCTCTACAGTAGAATCTTAAGGATTGAATACGTCTAATAACTCTTGGCGTTATAATACAATTTCCTGGCATAACACAAAAAAGTCACGAGGCATAGAGGCATAATTCAAGGGATACCATTTATCCATCGTATAAGTGGTGTATTCAGTGACAATCGGTCAGAAATGACAGTTTCATTTGCACAAATAAATAATTACACACATATACATTTTCTAAAATTCACATCTTTGGACTCGAGTAACGTAATATTTGTCTCCCAATAAGAAGTTAGAAGTGTAGTGGAACTAGTTGTTAATATATGCAATACACTAGCGAGCGTCAGGAGGCAATCAGATACTAAGAAGAAACAGAGTATAATGACAAAACCACCCTTGTCCAACGGAACTACCCGACTATATAGAGCGTTGCAACTACCGAAATATATCTTCTGTTAATGCATGTCGTATATATAACAATTCTTCCTATCCACAAGAATTAGTCTTATTTAAAGATTCACGGCTTTATCGACTATCGATATCGTATTCGGTTACTTGCACTTCTTGGATAGTGTTACTATATACGTCATTGTAACAGAACCTTGCACTCTCCGTAGTCAAGCTATTTTATCGTTGAATTCGTCTTGTTATAAGATTTACGTCTTTTACTAACTATCGATATCATATCCGGTTACTTGCAATTCTTGAATCGAGTTACTATATACTGCAGAACAGATATAATTTGGCGAGCGGGCGCGCATCTTGTTTCACAGATATAGATTGTGACGAGCGAAACACTGGCGTACTATGAGAGTCACAGCACAACTAATCGTAGCACTACGTGACAAAACAAAATGATACGCCTCTGCTAACAGATATTATACAACGATACATCTATTGCCATCTCAAAACAAGCTTCAGCGCGTTTTACTGCTCAGCAAGTTGTATCTGTTCTGCAGTACGTCATTGCAAAATAAACTTACACTCTCCGAAGTCAAGCTAGTTTTACCATTCAGTTCATCTTATTAGAAGTTTTACGCCTTGTACTGACTACCTATATCGTATTCGGTTACTTGCACTCCTTAAGCCGAGTCCAAGTAACCGATATATGTCATTGTAAAATAAGGCTGGAATTATAATTAAGGCCAGCCTTAATTAACTTGCACTATCCGTAATCAAGCTATTTTTACCGTTCAATTCGTTTATCTTTCTATTACACTTCTTTGAGCCTAGAAAAGCTCGTGTAAAGCTCGTAATTTTACTTACATCAGGTAAGTAAGATACGCGGTCTGGACTCTCTAAGTATAGCTCGTATTCTATTGTATCTTTTGTCTTTTATTTTCTTCGCGTACGACTTCTTTGCGCTTGCACTTTATGAGTCGAGCCTAAGCGAAACTATTTCCTTCTCTTTCCTCTTCATCGTTATCTGTTAAAACGCCTTTTGCATATTTTTCCCTTATAATCTACGAGACGTGATTCGAAGACGCGCCTACCCTTAACATCGGTACATTACGAAGACACCACCATCAGAAGCACTCTACGAACGTCACCTTCCAGCCTAAATTATTAATCGTATGATCAGGAATAGTATTTTCGCGTTAGTGTATTTAGAGTGTTACTTAGAACAATTATTTCAATTTCAATCAAAGAATATCAAACCATTAATTATATATTATTTTTAACTCTGCCATCATTAATTAATTTTATTCCAATAATCCATACGATTGGAACCACTACACGTTTTGTTCATTTTGCGTGTCTATGGCCCAAGCCTAAGAAAATATAAAACTATATACATATCTGTGTGAACGGCATAGAAGCTTATACTTATATGATATGTACTTAGCCCCTGTATCCAAATACAGCTGCAAAAAAAATAAGAATTGTATGAAAAAATTAATATGATATTCTTTTATTAATTTTAGTTGTCCGTTTCATCTACATCTCCTCCAGGCACAGTGATTAAAGCTACCGGATATGCTGTTCCTAACTACGATACTAAATCAAAGATTGATAGTGGCATTAATGGATTGAAATCTACATCTAGACGACCATCATTTAATAAAAAACCTGACCAACCACCAGTTAGGTAGGTAACTCATTTATCTCCTAAATCATATGGATCAGAATCTATAAACCATACGTACAATTTTGTAAATTCATAACATATGTTTATAAAAATGTAAGTTGATAGAATCTGCTTCAAATATGTTTTAGCAGTTTCACTATTGTCGCGGTTATTTTTGTTCCTGATAGGTTTGTGTCTATAGTAATTAATATGTGCTCACATTTGTATTTCAGACATAATTCTAAAAGAAAAATAAATCACGTACTTCAAGAAAAATCGCGTACTTTAAAATCAAAATTCTAACAATGAGCGTCATTGTACTGTTTGAATCTCAAAAAAAAAACTAAACAATAATTCCGAGTTCCCTTTAGTGTTTCGCTTACATATTGTTGTCGATTGTGAGGACCTCTGACGGGCGAACATGGCATAAGTGTGTCTCGCTCTTACTTAGTAAACGTCCATTACTCGACGTTTACTAAGTTTTTCGAGTAATGGACGTGTAAATAAGCGAGCCGTGTGCACGTGTTTAATAATTCGCGTTTTCCCTTAAATTTTTTTGCGTTACATTATTCATGAAAAGTTCATTAGTTAGCATTAAATAGCTCATTAGTTAGAATAAATATTAGTAGTTAATAAAATTAGTGAGAAGAATAAGTTGATAAAATAATTTAATTGTTTAAGATCTTCAAACTAATCAGTAAAAATTAATATAATATTACTTACATTTGAGCAGCAGCCATTTCAACGCTATACTTAGGCTTATTTTCATTTTTAAGAAATTCTACATTCAACTCGCTGTACAGACTAGAAATACTGCTTTTATTTACTGTTCGTAATCCAAACGAGAGCTGCTTCTTGAAATTTGTAGAATTGACTCATCGTCTCATTTCTTTCCATTAAAGACTATTTCCTTTTATTACTCTACTTCTCTGCCGTCAAGAAGCATCTCGTACCTTAGGTAACCACGGCTTAGCACGGCTCGACATGCGCTTCGAACGTCGTGAAAATGGCCTTCAACGGAGCAACATGAAATTGTCTTCTGTTGCTGTTATCTTTTTCTATTTCCTAACCGCTACCGGCAAAGCGCAAATCGCCGCGATCGAAGCCAGAAATTAACATTAGTAACAGATGATAGATGGAATTTGGCTGCCTACGAAGTTAACACAAGTAGAGACGAACAGATACCAAAGTGGATATATAATATTTTCCACTTTACACAGTATAAACAAAGAAATTATACAAAATTTTTAAAAATTAAACTTATTTTCGTAATTTCTAATCATTTTCTTCAAATTAACATAGTAAGTTTTTATACCGTCAATCTATACATTTAAAAAATAACTTAATATTTCGATATAGATTTTCTAGATACAAACTTTATATTTTCAGAATTGACACATGCATAGTGGGAGATGATTCTACGTGTGACATATCTCAGTATGAGATTTGTAAAACTGAAGCTGGTGTGTCCGCCTGTCATTGCCGACCAGGACATGCTAGACGAAAACATAGAGAACCATGCAGAAGAGTAGTTTCGGTGTTATTATCTCTTCGGGTGGATAAACTAAGGGAGAGGAAAATTGTGTGGGCGAATGAACTTTCCAATAAAGCTAGTGATAGCTTTCAACATTTGTCATATGAGGCTGAGAGAGCTGTAAGTTGATTTATTTGTATTATTACATTTGGTAACTGAGTTCATAAGAGCTGCAATATTTATTTAAGCTCACACTTCATTTTGCGCCGTCCAGTCCGTTCTTAGGCATATACTTTGTAACGCCTTCTGGAAAAGAGTTGCATTGTATTGATTTTGGTCCTCGGATATAAAATATTTTCTTGGATTTTGTTTGAGTTTTTAGTTTGCAGTGTTCTTCTAGAAAATACATTTCAAATAATAGCCACCATTTAGTAACCAAGTTTCGATCAAGTCTGTTTGAATTCTCCGTGCTAATAGGGACGAAAGTTTCAGTAATTCTTCTTTTTTGTTATCAAATAGTTCACTGTCGAAAGTTTCATTGTCATATTTTTATATAGCAATTTCTAAATACTCTTATAGCTTAGTTCTTCTTCGTATACGTTCAAGAAGCTAAATGATTTTTATGAGATACTGAGTTTAAATTGGATAACGGTATTCTAGTATAGGGCTAAAATATATTTGGGATATTGTCACGTTTAAATTTGTGACATGGCATCGAACTAGTTTTAACTGGATAAATGAGAGATGTACTGTGAGCGATTCCCGATGTCTCCACCACATATGTCACTTTTAAATATATGACATGGAATCGAGCTAGCTTTAACTAGATAAATAAGTTATACTTTCAGTCAAAACACACTCAATTCTACTGGAAATGGTAGAGCAATAATTTATTTAGGAGCGTAGTTTAAAACTAACAAAAGGATATTTGGGGTTTATCAGAACATAGTACACTATTAACATTGACAAATTAAACAATAATTATTTGAACCTTTGCTTAATTAAAGCCAAGATTCCACCTTAATAAAGCAAGTACGGTCTATGAATTAATTAAACACAATTTAAATAAAACATGACAGATTGTAATAAACTCTATTAATCATCTGGTAATTTATAACAGGTATACATTAAAACTATTGCGCTTCTCAGTTAATCAAACACTAAAGTAACAAAAGCAAAACATTCTATTTATGCCTTGAATTGACTTAAATTTAATTTAAATGTCAAAATTAAATCGATTAATTAAAAGACACCAAGATTCTAAAGTTATCTATTCACAATAAACTAATTTGCTTTGATGAATGGTACGAAAAGATCAAAATTAGCGCAGGACATTTAAATAAGATTCATAGTTAGTTAGACTTATCGTATTAGATGACAACCTGTACAGTAATTATAATTAGTTATTCAGAGTAAAATCACAAGAACTTAAGGTGTTTAAGGTAAGAACTTAACCATAATTCACACAATAAAAATGAACGAGAAAAAATCGCGTAATAAACTATAAGTCTGAAGATGTCAAAATCTAATAAATCTGTTGTCTACTGTATTCTGCCTTTATCACTTCGTCTCGGCTTATACCTAGCTTCGGGAGAGGTTTGCAGAGGTTTATTGCATCTGTTCATCACTTAGCTCTTATTAAAAAGTCTATTACTTAAACTATTTTCTACTTTCTCTCTTTAACACCTGCACGCAAAAACTTATTCGCGTACAAAAGACTACTTTCGTTTTCCTCTACTTCTGGCTTCTATCCGTCGTGAAAAGTTTTTTTCACCTTGACCATCTACAAAGTGTACTTTTTGTCATTTTTTACATTTTAGTCATACCATTATTATCTATTTAACTATTAACTATTTTAAAAAGTCGAATAATTTAATATGGACATTATTTTTTTCAATATTTACGAATTTTTGGCTCTCTCAAAAATGTTGGAACAGGTCGGTGCATTAGATGTTTTATATATCTCGTGTACCCTCATTCCCGTATGAATGGGTTCCCGTATTTCCGTGATCTCGCATTCCCTGTTTAAAACCATTCCCGTGTTATTATAAATATATGGTCGTCTTCCCGTGTTCCTGAATTCCCGTGTACTTCAATTCCCGTTTTCTCGCATTTCTGTATTTAAAACCCATTCTCGTGTTATGGTGAATATATGGTCTGAATATGGTCGCTATAGATTGTCCTAAAAATAGTGACGAACCGACCGACATTAGATTTTTATATATCCCTTGTTCCCGCATTCCCGTGTTTCCGTGTAAACATATTCCCGTTTTCCCGTGTTGAAGAACCATTCACGTCTTATTACGAATTTATGGCCTGAAAATGGTCTGAATATGTGTTCCTGTATTCCCGTGTTCAAAAACCATTCCCGTGTTATGACGAATATATGTGCTGAATATTGCCTCAATATGTGTTCTCGTAGTCCCGTTATTCCTGTATTTCCGTTTTCCCGGATTTCTATATCTATAAACCATCGCCGTGTTATGACGAATAAATGATGTGAATTTGCTCGATGTAGATCTAGTAGTTTGTCCGGTAAATAAGGACGCACACAAAACGGAATTAGATTTTTATGTATAAGAGTCAAGTTGTATATTATTTCTTTTTAGCTTGAATCAGCTATGTCGATGACTCCATTTAGTGATGAATTTCTCGGAGCGAAAGTGAATAGCGTCTATAAAGGGCAACGTTCTGAAGGTCAAGCTGGTGTATTTGTTAATTTAACACTTCAATTGGAAGAGAATCCTGACACTGCAAGGCCTCAAGTGCGGAACGAAATACAAAAGCATCTTCTTGGTGTTATTCAAAGGCGAAGCAATAATATTGGCGATAGTGCTTTGTGGGTTGAGAGTCCTCCAGGTACATTTTATTTCATAATTACTGCAATGTTTAATTCGGAATGTATGAATGTGTAAATATTTAATCTAACTTTATAATAATAGTGAAAGAATTACTTAGATTTTTTAATCAACAAACTCAGCGCTCCACAATTAGCAAACAATTAATTTAGCACACAATTAATAATGAGAAGATCTCAACTCGAATTAAACTGCAAACAACACAATGAAATTACCTATACAAAATTTGTTGATGCCGGCAAGTAAATCACATGAGACAAACATAACTTGATAATAACGCATAAACATTGTGTGTATTTAAGGAAGAAAAAAACAGTTTTGGCTACTTTGGAGTTTGTATCGTTCAAGCGAATGATGCATACTAAAATTTTGACCACATTCCTAAGTTGTTACTTTTATAGTTAAGTTACTATATATTAATACAGATGATTGTTTATCTTATACATTTACATTTTCTTACACATTAGGATCTGTATCAAACTTGCAAGACTTGGATGAGTGTTCGTCAATTGAATTACATGATTGTCACGCGTGGGCCAAATGTAGTAATACGTTTGGTGGTTTCAAATGCGAATGCAATGAAGGCTACAGGGATCCATGGAAAGATAGCAGACATAGAGAAGGCAGACAGTGTGAACAGTGTCCACCCCAGAAGTGCAATAATAGAGGAGAATGCAAGTATGAGAATGGACAAGAAGTTTGTACGTAAGTATCAATGTAATTTAGAACATCAAGTTTACAAAAAACTTGGGAAAAAAATGCTGTGGGTTCTTTGTATTCTGTTGCATTTTGTTACTAGTTTGTTACAGGAATTATGAGTCTAGTTTTATGACCTTATGCTTACTCGCAACCTTTTTACTTTAAGATACTCAAACATGTAATGTTTTTCTTCTCATTTACCTCAAACGTTCCTTTCACATACCACCAATCAGGATAGTAGTTCCCGAACTAAATTTCAAATCTCGTTTTAAAACTGTCAATTTAGTTATTAAATCTGGTTACAAAATTGTCAAATCTAGCTTGTTACATATCATTTGACGCATTGCGCAATACCGTGGAGAATATCCATTTTCTTCCTCCAAAATCAAATTTAACAAGGAATATTTTTATGGCATTTTCTTTTGATTATTGGAAATTGAACAGTTTCATACGAGTCAAATGCGGCCTGCAAATCCTCTGGCTGCGATTTGCCACGTTATTACGTGAAGATATTATTCAAGGGCGCTGCCAAAGAGGAAAAGGGAGCAACAGGGAGGGGGCACTTTGGAACTCACGTAGCACACAATTTGTTTATATGTCAGTCAATTTGAACCCTGAGCTGTAAAAACAAAATGCAGCAATAGTTGGTTACTGAACACTTCGGTGGGGTTTTCTTATATAAAACACAGTCAAAAAAGCGTATAAGCAAGTGTAAGGGGTAGGTAATAATGAGACGCTAGTTTGATATTTGTTCATCTGCTGAAATTTCAAACGATTTCACAGAAATTCTTTTGGTAAGTCACTTCATTAATATTTAATATTTTGACTGTTGGTTATCTTGAGCATTTAATTATACGTCATTGGAAACGTATTCTTCATGTCTGGCATACTCCTAGCGTCAAAAGCTTGCGTTTTGAAAATATTGCATATTGTTTCCCAATAGAAGTTTCGTTAGAAGCGTTTTGGTATCATTTATTGTAAGACATTTCTCTAAGTTTAAAAATGTGTACGAGCAGTGCAGAAAGCATTTGTAAACTTATTACCTAGCATAAGACTGCACTCGAAACTGTTCAATCATATTGTGGCAAACTCCTACTACTCGAGACGCTGCTAATGGGGAGTCCTAGCAAATGTCACCGATCGCGCAAACAAATGTTTTACTTATTACAGAATATAACAGCCTTCGGAAATATGAATTCTCGAGCGCCAGATCAGTTTAACTTGAGACCCCACGTTGGAACTGCTCTTATTGTTCCACCGGTCCTCTTACTGAGGCATGTGCAACTACCAGTACGTGAGTTGTCTTGTGGGCAGATGAAAAAGATTCTTACTGCTAATTAATACAACCGTATTAACGATGTAACAAAATAACGTATATTGGTCTTCTAGACAATATAAATGAAGAAAGAAATATATATGCACCAATGAATGTCAATGAATAAAATGTTAAATTAACTTAATATCTCATCACTGTGAGGCGCACCAGCGTTACTATTGCCGAGCAACTAAAACTAACTCTGAGCCACACAGGTTACAAGTATTCACTCTAGTTGTATAGGAGATTCTTGATGGAAGTATGGGATGAAACAAAGCTATTCAAAATCCATACCACAAACAAAATAGTGTATGAAATATAAAATCGCTCACCAAATGTGTTATTATTTCGGCGACTGTCCTTGGCTCTGCTGGTTGCTGCTGAACGGTTTTCTTTGAGATCTCAAAATCAAGCATTAAATTATTTTATTCAAAATCTCGTTATTGATAAGCCTGAGCCATTACTCAACTTGTGCTCCGTATACAGGTCTGTGTGTAGCCAACCACACGTCAATTATTACTCGATACAATCTCCCCTTATTACAGTGTAATCACATAACGACTAGCCAATACGTATATATCTATCAATATTACCCTATAAGTCCCCTTTCGACTATATTGCTCACACGTTACAGTAGAACGCAGTAATCTACGGAGTAGCGATAACCAGCCAAACCCATTATTTTGTTTTCGACACGATAGCTACAGAAAGCAGTGAATTGAGCGTACATCGCTTGCATATACACGGAAAACGTACGTACATATTATTCATAGCCAGCATAGATAGGTAACGGACGTACACATACGTAACACGCCAAACCAATGCACAAATCAACCATTATCAGGCGCTGTTAAACCAATACTTCTAGATACCTATATATCATATACGGAAACATACGTACACAAAGCTTAGCGTGTTCATACTACATAGCGACAGTGAAGCAATATAATTCTCTGATATACATATACGAGAAGCTGACGACGCGTGAGTACGCGATGGCTTCGTGTCTTTGATTATTTATTATAAATGCGTTTAAATTTAATAACTGGCTTCGTCCCAGTGCGGTGCTTTTATATAATATACTTATTTATTCTATTTAAGTTATGAATTATGAAGTATTACGTAAGTTATAGACTTTTATATGTTAAAGTAACATGCTTTGTTACAATATCTTAAAATTGTAACAACAGACATATATGCAAGTCAATAAATACTCTCAGATTTTTTTAAGGCAACAGGAATATTATAGCGCCTAATCTTTCTTGTATTGATTTTGTCGGTCTCACGACTTAGCTTTGAGCGGTAAAAATTGTAGTGGAGGAATTCTGGAGGGGTTATCCAAGCTACAAATTCACTGATATCCTAAATGAAGTAATCAGGATTTGTGGGGTTCTGATTAAAGAAGGTATTTTTACGATAGTGAAAAATCCACCAGCATATAGTGATCTGGCAAACGAAACAGCTCAGATTTCTGGAGTAGAAAAATTATCGATTGGGCCGCAATTTTTCCATGAAGAAACTAACGAAGTCGATGAAACATTCTGGAATTTATTGAGATGAAATCTTAGGTTACAAAATCCATTGCACAGACTATTGACGAGTTTATGGCAATATAAGATTTTTGACCCAGCCAATGCGTCAATTTGAGATTTGATAATTGTTCCAAGATGTCGGTGTGCATTGAATTCTACGCAAAAAATACACCAAAGCTGGAACATGTTGCAAAGTCCATGTTGCTCTAGTCCATAGCTTTAGATGCAGTCAAGGCCTCGCAATATATACAACGCATTTTATAAATGCTTAAAACATAATACGACTATCCCAACAAAATCACAGAGGAAATTATATAGGATGCTACTGGGGTAGGATCTAAAATTAGTGCCGTGTATTGTTGAGAGGCAACGACATCGACGCAACTATTTAGCTGGACGCTCTGCGGAATTCGGGAAAAGGTCCTTGATAATACCTTACCTGCACTCCAGCAATATTTTCTGGAATTACGTTTTGCTAAATAGAAGAGTTCATAATTCGTATTTCCGAAATTTCACCTGTCGCAGGTGGGGAAGTCCGGGGCTAGTTGTCACAATTTTAAGAAATATTTTTTTTTATTAAATCTGAAACATTATGTGCGCATTTACTGCGCACATAATCACTAACAATTTTTCAAAATATGTACACAAATGTGACAACCTGTCCCTTGCCGGGGCTGTATGTCACATTACTTGGGGTTGGTTGTCACGTGTATTTTAGATGATAAATAAGTTATACAATTATTTTAGAAACATATATTAATACAAAATGTTTTTATTCAAAACCCAAGCTTATTAGGAAAAGTAGAACAGTTTTTAAAATCACTTCCTCACACAGAACACAACACTTCCTCTAATTGGTCTTTTACAGGGATGTCATTAAGTATTGCACTTTCTCGTTTATGACGTCTAACTTATACGTTTATATTGCCGATACCTTTGGATAACGACTTTCCGGAGTTACTATATTCCCAGTATACTGCCTTGCTAAACCACTGCAGCAGGGATCATTAAGGCTAGTTTGAATATGTCTTTTGGTGTTGCGAATACCAGACTCTGAGGTGGATTTTTGTGTTTTTTTTTACAGTCAAACAACAGGTTTTGTAATAATCGCTGTTTTTGAAGTTGTTTTGCTCTCTTGAATGGTATTGTTTATTTGTCAGGCTTGGAGCTTCTTCTTCGTTTAAGACGCCTGGATCTGTCCTAGCTTCTTCTTGGTTTAAGATGCTTGGATCTGGTTTAGCTTCTTCTTCATTTAGGATGCCTGGAGCTGGCCTAGCTTCTTCTTCGTTTAAGATGCCTGGATCTGGCCTATCAGTGACAGAGCTCACAACAAATTCTTCATCGGTAAAAATGTCCCTGTTGTATGGAAACACCCCGACATCCGAAACCCAGACTGGATATTTTTAGGTGTAAATGCAAGGCGGTAAGCAATGGAGACCACTGAAGGTATGTCATATCAAGTAATGGTCTTGCCGGGATCACAGGAAGTATTGACATATTTCTTAAAAGGGACGAAAACAGCGCGGTCGTGAGGTGGAAGTCTATGCGAGCAATAAGAGTGAAAAGAAAGCATGAAAATACCATTTGATTTGGCAAAACTAAGCCCTTCTGTGCTTAAATGCGAACCATGGTTATCTAAAAGAAGCAGGCAAGGTCTTTTCACAGTACTTTTTATATGAAGATGAAAAAATATTATAAAATCCAAGAAATTTGACTCTTACATCCAACCTGATGGGTTTTCTGAACCTTGTGAACTAGGTGGAGCCGAATTTAGGAAATGTGGTTTGAAATGTACACGTGGATAAATAAAAATGGAGATAAGCAATTTTCTATAGGTGGCACTGCACTTGCTATGGTAACGAGAGCTCCTCTCTCTCTGCTGAAACTATCTTACCAAACCAACATGTTTGAATCCACGTCTTGCAACAACGTGGTCGGGATTTGAATCGTGATAATGCCACTTTCATCCATGTTCCAAATTTCGTGAGCTTCAAATTTTCTCCATAATTAAAGCTAAATTTCCAAAAAAGGCGTTCCCATTTCCCATGCTAAACTAGTCTCCGGTTTTCGAATAGACAATATAGGATGTCGTTTTAGGAACGCACTAGACCAGTCGGCACCAGCAATTTTTGGAGCTTCCATTTTT
The DNA here is from genome assembly GCA_009867245.2 of Adranes taylori. NCBI lineage: Eukaryota > Metazoa > Arthropoda > Insecta > Coleoptera > Staphylinidae > Adranes > Adranes taylori. Next base: position 14,101 of record WYDF02288604.1, read on the forward strand.
CAGGCATTTTCAATTAATTACCACTAGCGAACTGATTAGCTAGAACACGTACTTCCTTACGCGATAATCCAAAATAAATATTAGATGCTTCAAGTATATATTCAACCAGTTGGTTTTGAAGTTCAGGCACAAATACTGAATGATTTTTAATGTAGCTAACTGAAATGGATGGGGTAAAGTACGGTGGTTTATGTTAAAATCAGCTGCCGCTTTTCTTATTGAGAATCCATTTAATTTTACTAACCTAGCAGCTCTTAAAAGTACATCAACCGGTGCTTTTCCTTTCTCAGTTGCCCTTTTAAAATTTTCAAACTAAATACATGTGCTCTGTGAAGACGCGAGAATGATGTGTTACCCACCAGGCAATTGCATGTTGAGGCGAATATTACTAAACTTTTGTCACATTTTATAATTTACGTAACATGAAAACGAACCAAATGCAATAATTAGAGAACTGACAGTTGCGGAAGGACTGAAAGAAGAAAATATTTTGATCGCATTACTATGCATAATCTGTAAAGGGGGAGAAATCCGTGAACACTTTATGAAGAATATAAACCTTGCTGAAAAGTATCATTGGAGAAAGTCGTCTCAGCTATTATCAGCGTGCATAGGAAGATGATTTTTAATAACCTGAACCAATTTATCAATAAAACGGTTGAGAAACTCGCAAAAAATGTAAGATGATTATACCTAAACTCATTTTTTTTACTTAACTTTTTGGAATTTTCTATTTGTAACTATATACTGTATATGAGTAGCCTACAGCTTCTCTCTACATGTTCTCATCTAGCCTCCTCTTGCTTGGCCCAATGCCTCACGACGCCCTTGATATCATTATTATACATTTGATATATTTCAATGTTTATATGGCAATCCAAACCTTTGGGAATTAAGAAATTGAGCCGAGTAGTCGCAAATTCATTAATTTCTTCGTAAAAACCAGTTCATACATATTTTCAAATGCTCAAACGAGGTCATACATTTTTGGTCAGCCAGCGCTAGAATTTTCCATTAGGATTTGAGTTCCTTTTTTATGTATGGCTACTACGATACTATTTATTAATAAAATAAACATATAAAATATATTTTTTAGATGTTCCGGTAACTTCTATGGAAATCAGTGCGAATTAGATGGTGAAGTATTAGGAGTTGCAATAGGTGCCAGCGTCGCTGCAGTCATAATTATAGGACTTACTTTAGTATGTTTAATTATGTGGAGGTAAGGCATTCCAGTTAACAAGTATTTTATATTTCAATTTATTTCAAGTTGTGATATAACTTTATTTAATTTATTTTATGTGAAGAATTAAACACGAAACAATTAATTATTTGTTATCAACTACTGGACATTACTATTTTCCATATCAAACTAATGAAGATTTTTTATTAGTTGAGTAATCAAGATTTTATTTGGACTTAATTATAATTTAATTTATTTTAATTTATGATTTTATTTTCCAAGCGCTGAAGGACAGGGGTTCGCCCTACAACTTAAATTTTTTTCTTACCGACTGTTACCGTTCATTTTCACTGGGAGTTGTGTGTCTTTTCTTCATTTCTTTGCCTCTCCTAGCTAGCACGTCTCGGATAGTATAAGAGTCTGTGTGTGTTCTCCTACTACTACGCTACATCGGTCGGGGTCCGTGGATTAGGCAAATGAATTTGTTCAAGCTTTAATTAGATACAATAGAGTTTAATCAGAGTGCATCTGATTAATCAGATTTAATCAGATGCAAAGAGTTTAATCAACGATAAATTATCATTTCTACATTTTAATAGTGAAACTTACTTCCTTCTTTCCACCTAGTTCGTCTAGCAAACAAACTGCTTAGGTACTGACGACATTTCACAAAATTTAGCCACACTGAATTATTTAAATGACTTAAAAGTATTGGGTGTACAACACTCTGTACCGTAGAAGTAAAGTAAAATGGCGACAAATTTCCATTGCTTCTATGAAACTAACTCATTTTTTTGTATTTTCATAATATTTATTATTACGGCATTAATGGCACTGTACATCAAGTTAGCAAATGCAAAAACGTATTTTTATACGTTTACATGTTTATGGATGTCCAGTGGGATGCGAGATATAAAAATTTTTATTGCCCACAATCAGCTCAGTAGATTTTAGAACTGAAACACTTACGCACTGTATTATGAACATCTTTTAAAGGTACTTTAAACTAAAGGGCATTTAAATGAAAAGAAGCGTATTATCAACGTACTTTAAAGGGCAGCTGTCAGTTAAAGTCACCACCTTCAACTTACATGCCTGATTTCTAACTTTTATAATATTAAATCCATAATGTTTTTGTGCATAAACAAATGCGATTTATATCTTATTAGAAATCTATATATATAT
>WYDF02288615.1:0-16465 GCA_009867245.2 Adranes taylori
TCATACTCACTCCATTCAATCTTTTCACATTAATTTATCCAATGATTCAATTTTTCCTTTTTCTTTTCACAAACCTAAAGATTCGACTGCGTGTGGATTTCCAGGACAAAAACAAATGTGGACATGAGGACTTTTCTTGCGTCCTTAAAAACCACATGGCCATTCTAATCTATTAATTATTTTCTTTAGGAATTGCCAAATTTTTTCGTCCATTTTCAACACAAGCGACTGATTCATTCCAAATTTTACTAGGTCTTTCAAATATTACAAAAACTTAACTATTAAATATTTTAATACCAAACAAAGAAAAACAAATATATTTTACCTATCACAGTTTTCCCAACATCAATTGCAAACGAACTTAGATCCAAATTAATTCCTGTCAACACGTAACCAACACATCCTAGTATAATTTCAGGATTTCTAAGCATAGATTTCTGAATTGCTGGTAGTAGAGTATTTTTAAACTGATCTTTATTAATCCTTTTCAAAATTGGATAGCATCCTTCAATAACTGGTTGATCTGGTTTAAATTTCACAGTAATTAATGTTTTGATAAACACATCTAATAACAGTTCCTAAAACGATTACATCAATGTTAAATATCTCTGTCATATCTAGCATAGGTTTTAATACATTTATTCTTTATCTTTTTCATATACCATAGTACATATAGGTATATGAAAGATAAAAAAGAATGAATTTTCAATCTCTGGAGGAACCAGAACCCAAAAAACTGGTTATAGAAAAATGTTTGTGTGTATATACAATAATAACTTCAATACTAAGGGATCGATTGGAATGAAATTGTGCGGAGTTATTTACTACCCAAAATAAGGGAAATGCCCTAATTCTAATTTTCAGAAAATTAAGTACTTAGGTGGAAAAGCTAAAATTTACTCATATATACATTATAATCTGTAGTAACGAAATTAATGCCACTGTAGTATTCAAAGAAAGCATTTTTTTACGTTTCTGTCTGTTAACATGGCGAAATACGACGCTTAAATCTTGGTTGACGGCAAATCATGTCGAAAACGATATTTTTCGACATATCGATCTCAAAATATGGTACCTAGTATAATATACTTATTACTTCCAGTATATGAAAGATAGTGGTGGAGAACTCGTCCAAGATTTTCTTTTAAATACAGAAGGAAGTCGATTATCCGAATCGTCGATTATACGAACTCATTTTTTTATTATGTATGTAAAAGTAAAACAAATTTTTGTACCGACGTTTCAACAATTTCGATTACGAATCGGAAATTGACTATGTATATGTGTAGTAAAATATTTTAGAATGCATCTTATCAAAAAACAATTACATAGTACATATATAATTGTTTTTAAATAGTGATACATCATGCATTGACTATAACCTACTTAACACATCTTTTACATTTCTTCACTGTTCGATTATCAGAACTATCCCCGGTCCCAATTAGTTAGGATAATCGACTTACTACTGTATCACTCTTATTACAACACCTCTTCTACTATTTTGTTTTCCTTTCTCTGCAGCTGATCACTTTTTCATGTTCTACTATTACTTTTTCTTTCAACCTCTATCATATGAAATAAAGCATAACTTTTTAAATAAACAAACTTATAGTTTTTACAGTCTTTTCATTTTTTCTTGGAGTTATTGTTACTATATTGGATAGCATAGTACATATTCTTTTAAGTTATAACATTTCAGCTAATACCCAACATATTCATTGTATTTGATCTTAAAACACCCTAAAGCACTTACAAACTCCTTGTCAATAGGAATACTTTCATTTTCTATCTGTTCAATTAGAAAGCCTCCAAAAATAGGTACAAAATAAGTCTTCTCCAAATTTTGTAAACAGTCCATTGAATATTTAGCACAACCATTTGCACCTTTCCAAATTTGAAATAGCTAAAAGGAATAAATAATTCTCAAACAAATAAAATAAATATATTTTAAATACTTACTATAGACCTAGCTTTCATAATTTTGTCTGGTAATCCGGATGAAATTATACCAAATACTAGATACATTTGCGCCTCCACCAGTTTGGGCATTTCCTTAACCATATTAGCATTATTATTTTTCCATCCATACGTTAAGATTAAAGAAGACCAATTTAAAGCGTATAAGCACGATTGTGCTGTATGGGCACTAAATAAAAATTAAAGTAAAACAAACCATAGAGATGGATTTCAAATATATTCAATGTATTTCCGTTCATATGGGAATGAAAGACATAATATATATTAATATTCAACTAAATGGACCCCGAAACATCGTATCCCTAATATATACTAAAAATACACTTAAATTTAAAATGTCCACCACACAAATAGAATGTAATCAATTAGATGTCTAGCCTGCATATTTATAAAGAAATTATGTCTACAAGAAATTATTACACACCCTGAAAATAAAAAATCATACCTTATTTGAAAGCTCTTACAACATCAAGAACATTGGTGCATACTATATGTTGCTGGCTCTTTTTGTTCAGGAGTTATAGCCGTTCAACGTGCCCCAACATGCCTAACACGCTATTGCAGCGACTAAAACTGCAATACACGTTTACTATGATGTATCAAGCTTGTTTTATCATCATGAAACTAACTAAATTAATATTGACAATTAGATGAATTAGTCCAATTTCAGATACCTGTTGATGACATGTATAATCCCAAATAGCTTAAAAGTCAGGCTGGAGCAGATACGTATTTCAAGTATTAGTACTCGTACTAGTAACTATCATCAGTACTCCCTTTTTAGTAGTCAAAGTCTACGACCTAATATTGTTGAAAGGAACAAACTCCTACTGATTTGTCTTAACTGGTTAGTTCCGTTTCACCTGTAAATAGACTACATGCTTAAAACGAATTTTCAAATAGCTTAAGTATCCGGGCGTGGTGTAGTTATTAGGTCGTAGACTTTGAATGACTACTAAAAAGGGAGTGCTGATGATAGTTACCCTAATACTTGAAATACGTATCTGCTCCAGCCTGACGTTTTTTTAATCTATTTATGATTACACATGTCATGGACAGGTATCTGAAATTGGACTAACTCATCTAATTGCCTAAATTATTTTTATACCAGTTTAATTATTATATACATTTAATTATTATTTACGTTTAATTATTATTTACTTTATTTCATTCCACAAACATACTGAGGATTATTTTATAATTTATTTAATCATAATTAATTAAGTGAATTAATTATGATTTAATCATAATTAATTCATAACTTGACCATACATTCTACTAATACATTCTACTCAAATAATCACTAAGCCAGTAAGTTAGCCATTCCAACTACTCTCATGACCAACAAAGCTATTTTATTTTTATTTCGAAAGCTTCACTTTCAAATGTCTTTTTTTAACGTTCTACATAAGGTTTAAACTTTTCCTAGTTTCCTACCAAAATTGATATCAGTACTTTCCATTAGGTTTACCCTATTTATGTCAAACTGCTATTATTTAATATACTCTCAGTTAATTACCTATCTCCGACTTAACTAATTGCATTTGCTCATTATTGATTAACCTCGAATCAGATCCGTTTTTCCTACTCTGGCTGATAACAGCGCCATACAGTACGCTTTTGCTGACATTGGTTCACCTACAAACTGAAACGTTCTTCCAACTTTTGATAAATACCATATTTAATCTCATAGAAATTATTTTTTTCCGTCAGCAAGAACATTTCGGCTCTTTGATTCCCATTGAAAAAGTGTAGATCTTACCAGCCTGTAAGTGTCATGTTCAAAATGTTTTAAATTATATTTTATTTCATGAACTAAAATTCAGATGAACTCAAAGTGTTAAATAGCATGTCAACTTACCAAACTAACTGTGTAATAAACAAATTTCTTAAATGATTTCGCCATTTAATCAATTTGAGAGAATCTAGCCATCTTGAATAATTTAGATGACTCATAAATATTAAATGTACAAAAGTAGATACAGTAGAATTAACTTAAAACGAATACAAATATCCTTCTTACACCAGCCCCAACCTAGAAGATTTTTGACCCTGAAAATCAAACACCCAGAACAATATCTAACAGAAGTAGTAAAATTCCTTAGCAATTCAAATTACACCCATCAAGAGGCGCAACTTTGTGGTTAGATCACAAAATGTAAAAAAAATTATCAAACCTTGGCTTTGTCCGAAAAATATCAATAGCTCAAGGTAACAGTGCATCTTTACGAAAAGTTTTAAAGTTTATGCAATTGGCATCCAATAAAACTTAATTAATAAAAAATCAGTATAAAAAATAATAATGCAGAGAAATAAAAAAAGAACATAAGAGGAATTATAAAATAATAGTGAATACAAGACAAAAAATTTAATACATCGCGTACATTTTTGTATACGACAATCTAATATAATACATTGGGATTCTCCTCAATCATATTAGATTGCCATTGGACGAAGTTCCGGAGGGAACAGGCTGGCTTCAGGGGGAGCAGATCATGTACGGACCAGATTAACACTTTGTGGACCATCATCGAGGAAGCGATGGAGTAGCGGCCTCCACTATATTTGGTGTTCCTCGACTTCGAGAAGCCTTTGAACAATGTCCAGCGCGAAGCCATCGGGAAAACAATACAGAAATATGGTATCCCACCAAAGGCCATCAACGATATGAAGATGCTCTACAGAGGATATACTTGCAAAGTGACACATGACGCCACTCTCTCAGAACCGTCTATAAAGCGTTTAGCACATAAATTCAGGAGTGCGGCATGTTTGCTTTCACTATTGTTATTTCTGCTGGCACTGGACCAGGTCATGAGGAATGTAACCGTGTATAAAAGGAGGGGAATGCAATGGAAACCGAGCGCATACAAAACCTGGATTCCGGGGATGATGTCTGCCATTTGAGTCACACTTTCAAGGATATGAACGAAAAGCTCAAGGACCGGGAAACGTAGGCTCAGAGAGTAGGATTAGGAATCAACTCGGCCAAGACCAAATAGCTCAGGATGAACAACAAAAACAAAGGAGCATTGGCCTTGGAAGAAGAGATTGAACAAGTGGAAAGCCTTTGCTACCTAAGCTACATCGTTTCAAATAGCGGAGACGCGACAGACGACGTTGAAAGCAGAATAAAAAGGCAAAGGAGGCTTCGCCCAGCTACGGCCTATTGCTGAAGACAAAGCTTAAGATCTTTGACTCAAACGTGAAATCTATTCTCCGTTATGGGTATGAGGCTTGAAAGGTAAGAATGGAGATAACACACGGAGAGTACAACATTCATCAATAAATGCTTGAGAGCTATACTAGGAGGATGTTGGCGAAATGTTATTTCTAATGAAGCGCTCTGGCAGCGCACCCAACTGCGAAATATTGAGATCATCATAAAGGAGCGGAAATGAAAGTGGATCGGCATCGCTTTCAGAAGAGCTCCACAACACATTCCAAAGCAGGCCCTGGACTGGAACGCCCAAGGAGGCAGACGAAGAGGGAGGTGGTAGCCATTGGAAAGTCCTGGACAAACATAAAGGAAACGGCAGCGAACAGGGTTATATGGAGAGTTCTAGTGTGTGTCCTATACTCCACACAGGAGTAACGGGAGCTAAACAACTTTGGGTATAATTGAACCTTCAAATATGCTTAGAAACTAAGTTCTTTGTAGGAAAAACTATTTATGTTACATCTAAATAGTATTTTCTTTTAAGAACCTATGTCTGAAACCATAAAGAAACAATAGTGTAAAAAAGCTTTTATTATGTTCCGTTTTCATTCCGTTTCGATTGTTGAAGGGAATAAAACAGCTACTGTTTCGTCTCAATTGGGTTGTCAATTTAAAACTCTGCAACTGTTACACATGTAACCTTAATAGAAAATTTGATAGGCGCAGTCATCTAAGTCGTTAGACTACGGATGCACTAGTAAATAGTTATTTACGTCTTAATGTAATACTATTACACATTGTCATGATTTTATTATGTTATTTATGTTTTGAATAATGCTTTATACACATAATGCAAATTTTACAAAATCAGTTTGCGATTTTACAATCGAGAACATTATTATTCACCTTAATTAGTTTGTGTAAGAACGAATCGTACTTTTTATCGCTCCAATATCAATTCTAACCCTACTTTCGCAAGGAACTAACTTTTCTTCCATATAAAACAACTATTATATTCCTTGTTCACAATTTGACAGTTCAAGCCATAGCCGGTGCTTAATTCATGAATATAATACTCTCACAGGCAATCTTCAATTATAAATGTTGTAGGTGACAGATGATGCTTCAGCAATATCTGCAATTTCTTTACAACTTTTTGCCATGTTTCGTACATATCTATTTTAGGTGCCAAAGATGGAGGTGGAGCATGTAATGGTGACGATGTATGTGAGGACAACGTACAATGTCTGAACAATTTGAACGATACTTTGGATTCTTTATTACTAAAATTATTTCAAATGATAGCTTTATTTGAGGCACGAATTGTCCAAACTTCAGAATCTGATGCAGCTTCACAAAATGTCATTCAATTTTTACAAGCCATCGGCAGGTAGATTTATTATTTTTACGTCATATCATAAGATATTAATTTTGTGTAGAGAGAGGCTTTCTAAGATAAATGCAACTTAATGACGCAAGTCACAAAACTATAAAAACCCGAGAATCTTCTCATCATTTTGTGTACTTTGTCGAAACTTGATATTAAACTTAGTAAGAAACGAATTATAATTTCGTTTTTAATTTATTCATGATTTTTAATATTTATGAATTTAATTTATTCACTTCAATAACCTAATTACTGTTGGATATAGTAACACAAGGTATAGTTATTATTCCAAATTTAAATAATAAATTACAAGTAAGAAATAATTAATATAACTTCTCCGCCAAGGAAAAGCGAGCATTATAGAAAACAACAAATAATCAGTTATAAAATTAAGCAACTAATGAACTGACTAAAATGATATGAATCAATTCCACTACAGCACTTCTGCTTTTATATGTAAACATATATCGCCTGCAGCAACCAGGTGCAGTATGATTAATTCTTTGTAGAATATCGTAGAAAAACAAAGAGTATTAATATATATGGCAATTAAACTAATTAAATTTCCTCATGATGTATAATAAGGTATAAAAATGTATTATTTCTCTTTCTCTCATTACTTTCTTTATTACACGGCTGTCGTTTGCTGTTGGCTATGAAACAATGATAACACAGGCCTGTATTTTTTCTGTTGTATCATGTTTTTCAAGTTTTGATGATGGATTCCTATGTATTTTAGTGCACTGAATTCAAAAATGACCTTAGTTTCTTTTCATCACGTCAGAATTTTTTCAAATTGCAATTTGTAAAAATGTGTTATATATTAAAAAAAAATCACAAATATAAGACGTACTGACAGATTTAAATACAGAGGAAATGCTGCTATCTGTCGGTTTATGTTGAAAACGAATCGTAGATATCATATAAACCGACAGATGGTAGCACTTTTGTCATTAAACGTGTTGTATATCTCAGCTGGCTGTTAATGTTGACGCAACCGTTGGTTGCGAATCCTCCGCAATCAAAAGTGTTTATGTCGGCGGATATACGATAAAAAGCAAACTCATGTGTTCGAAATGGCGTCAAGAGGCTGTAAAAAGTCATCAGATTACTTTTGTTTCATTTGTGGTGAGTTAATGGTGTCAAGACAAAAAAAACATACAACATCGTTCGTGTGGCGAGTGTATCTCGCTTATTTCAGTGTCAAAGTAGAAGATGAAGACAAAACTTGGACACCCCCTATGTTTGCTATACGTGTGTTGAAGAACTGAGACGCTGGTCAAGGGGTGAACAACATTGTTTCAGATTTGGCGTTCTGATGGCCTGGCGAAAGCCACAAAATCATAGTGCGTGTTTACGGTTTCAATAGAATAAAAAGAACATCATTTATCCAAATCTGCCATCGGATTTTCGCCCTGTCCCGCATGGTCCAGATGTAACAGTGCCTATACAACCAGTACATTTTCCTGATGTAAATGGTTCAGAAATTGAATCAAGTGAAGAAACCGAACACAACGAAGTGGATTACGAACCTGGCAATTCTGCTCCACAACCATTTACACAAACGGAACTGAACCATTAGATTTGCGACTTACATCTGACCAAAGAGGCTTCAGAATTGCTTGGTTCACAGCTTAAAGATAAGCATTTGCTCGCAGCTGGCGTTTCGTTTTCCGAGTGAGGTACAGAGAAGAAGATTAAATTCCATACTTTTCGGAAGAAGGAGGTTTAGTATTCTACAATGATATGTGTGGAGTGTTTAAGGCATTCAACATTTCGGAGAAAGCACTGATTGGAGACTATTCATTGATTCGCCGACATGAAGCCTTAAAGTTGACCTGCTTCACAACGGAAACAGGTATGCGTCAGTACCCGTAGGGCATTCTGTACACTTACAAGAACGGTATGACAATTTAGAATTTGTTCTCCAGAAAATTAAATACGACGATCATAAGTGGATCATGTGTGGTGATCTCAAAGTAATATCGATGATCCAGCAAGGCAGATCCAGGGAAAATCATTGGAAACAGAAAAGTTGGCCACAACGAGCGTTATTGGAACCTCGAATAAAAAATGTGGTCCGAAAACCTCTCGTCATCAAAGTTCTATTAAATTAGGATTGATAAAGCAATTTGTGCTGCAATTTGAGACTCTGCTGCAAAAGTACCCAAATTTAGGCCATGTTTTTGAAGGTTCGTTTCCTACATTCACATTTGGACTACTTTCCTGAGAATGTGGGTGCCCTTAGTTAACTGATGGGTGAGAGATTCTATCAAGATATCAAAAAATGTAAAAGCGTTACCAAGGAAGATGGAATACTGCAATAATGGCGGACTATTGCTGGATGTTGCACAGAGATGATTCCAGAAGAGTACATACACAGAAAAGCCAGAGCATGGATGGTCCAAAGAGACGTCTACACAACGACTAAAATCGTGTGTTTTTATTGTCTATATTCTATTATATTATGTCTATTATAATCCGGAAAATAATTCGTTTTATACCAAACAAATCTATTTCACTCTGTCATTAAGTCTCATATTTGTGATATTTTTCGACATATACTACATTTGGCAAATTCCAATTTGCAAAAAATTCGTAAAAGATATAATGGAAAGAAACTATGGTCATTTTCGTGTTCAGCGCACCAAGATACATTGGAAACAATAATCAAAAATGTAACCATCGCGGGCTAGTGTAATTAGTATACAGGTACTGGGCGTATTATAAGTAACGGCAAAATATTGAACGAAACTTTAAACATATTAACATCGAAGCATGTAAACATATTAACATCGAAGCGTAAACATATTAGAGCCCTCTAGATAAGGAATAGAATAAGGAATAGTGATAAGGAATAGTGATAAGGAATAGATAAGGAATAGTGTATAGAATATTGCGTACAATTCAATAAGAATTTAGATAAAGAATTTAATATGATATTTGTCTTGTAGTCTTTTTCATAATGCCTTCAAAAATTTGTTCAAACGTACCCATTTTGTATCTATAATAAATTCTGTAATGAATAAATCTGTTTTCAGTGCTGTAACAAATTTCTTGAATCAAGCACCGATAATTTCTGGTGATACACTAAAAGTGCCGCTCTGTACAAATGTTTCTGATTTGATCGAACGACTAAACGATGTAGAAGATTTATTAGATGATATCAATGATGCTATGGAACTGACATTACAAGGTGGAACCAAGACGAGAATGCATGCTTTGAAAGCCAAATTGCAAGCGTCTGTCAGAGATACGCGAAGCGAAGATGAAGCGCCAATAATTGCTAGAATTCAAGTCTTGCTTAATGAGTTAGTAGATGCTATCAACGATCTAATTGAGGTAGTAAATAATGAATCTTGAATTCATTAAATTGTTACTTTTCGCTAATATATAATTATATTCTGTTCGTGTATTTTATTTCTATTAATCACAATATTACGTTAATACTGGCTTTAAGTAACATGATTTTATCCAATATACAAATATACAAACTGTAAAGGCTAATATGGTTTTTAACATTGGAAACAGTGAACCTTTAAGGGACCATACCGACTCAAGCGTTCAAATCTGGCGTTACACAATGCCGAATAAAAGTAACCAAAATCCAGTATTGAATTTTAGGGGAATCAAGTTACGCAGTGTTTACAGTGTAAACACAAGGGGGATGCGAGCTTGTAAGTTGTTAGTAAACGTAGTACGATTTAGTAATGTAACCGACCAAGGTCTGCTATTATTTTTATTTAAAAAAAATTCAGTTTCAACTGACTTCTTTCAATGCTTTGCATAAGGCTTTATTAGTTCGTCTTCACTAAACTTCTAGTTTCTTAGTAAATCAATACTTTTCACTAGGTTTCGCCTACCTATGGCAAACTGCTATTATCTAATATACTCTCACATAATACTTATCTTCGACTTAACTAATTGCTTTCACTTATTATTGATTCACCTACAATCAGATCAATTTATCCTTTATTTTATTACTAATAATAATGGCTTACATTTAGCTTCGCAAGTGATTAATCCAAATTTCAAATGTTGTACAAATTTTTATTTACCCACACTTGTTTGGCAACATAATTTTCTCCAATGTAAAAATATACAATCTCCAAACGAGAATGTTCTTAACATTGCAAACGGCGAACATTTTAGGGCCCATACATACCGCTGTACTCTAGTTCTATTTTTCGCACTCAAACGTTTAAATATGGCGTTGCACAATGCCGAGTACGACTAACTAAAATCAAGTATTGGATTTTAGTGGAATAAATTTAAGTAGTGTTTATAGTAAAAAGTAAAAGGGGATGCAAGGTAGTTAGTTGTTAGTGAAGTCCAAGTAACAAAATTTTTCCAGTACAATATAATTTATCCTTAAATTTCTTAATAAATTTCCGTATGCTTATTAAACAAATTAGATTACGCAAGTTCGAAAAGCTAAATAATTTTATGTACTTGCAGTTTTGTGTAAATTCCTTCTTTATCAAAATTACATAAAATCAATACTGTTACTTTAATTATTCAACTAAATTAGTTGATATAAAAAAATGTAGTGCAATACGTTTAATTCCACAAAAAAAAACACTTAAGTTTAATTAGTATTTACTTTATTTTATTCCACAAGCATACTGAGGATTATTTTATAATTTATTTAGTCATCGTTAATTAATTGAATTTATTATAACTTAATATTTTACTTACCATAAATTATAAAAATACATTTTATTCAAATAATCACTACGCCAGTAGTTTAGCTATTCTAATTACTTTCAGGACCGACCAAGGTCTGCTATTATTTTTATCTAAAAAAATTCAGTTTCAACTTACTTCTTGCAATGCTCTGCATAAAGCTTTATTAGTTCGTCCTCACTAAACTTCTAGTTTCTCAGAAAATCAGTACTTTGCACTAGGTTTCCCCTACCTATGGCAAATTGCTATTATTTAATATACTCTCACTTAATTATTTATCTCCGACTTAACTCATTGTTTTCGTTCATTATTGATTTGCTTACAATCGGATCTGCTTCCCCTATTCTCACTGATAACAGCTTCACACAGTACGATTTCGCTGACTATTAATCCTTTTCCCATCAGAGGCGATGTCCTAACTTTCGATAATTTGCATACTTACATCATAGAAATTATCGTTCCCGTCGGAAAAAAATAATGCTACTCTGATACCCATAGAGAAATTCTAGATTTCATTTATTTTATTACAATTAATTATGACTTTTATTTCGCATCACAGGTGATAAATACATATTTCAAATGTTGTACAATTTTTGCTTAGCACGATGATATTCTTCAATGTACAAATATGCAAACTGTAAAGGCTAGTATTTTGAAAAGCAAATTGTTTTTAACAGCAAACCTTTTAGAGCACATACCTTGAGCTCTATTCTAGTTCCATTTTACGCACTCTGCCATTTAAAGCTGGCGTTACATAATACCAGTAACTTGTAAAAGTAACCAAAATTCAATATGGGATTTTAGTAGAATCAAGTTAAGTTATGTTTACAGTGTAAAAGTAATAGTTTCCGTAAAAGTAAAAGTAATAGTAAGAGTTTGTAAAAGTAATACGAGTTAGTAAATATTGAAGTCCAAGTAGCAAAATTCTTCCACTACCAACATTATTTATCCTTGAATTTCTTAATAAGTTTCCGTATGTTCATTAAGCCAATTGGATTACGCAAGTTCGAAAAGCTCATGTTGGCAAAGTGGATAAAACATCGTTGTTAATATTTTATGTAAGACGACAGTTAATTAATGGAAAGTTAGAGTTTGCCTAATATAGATCTATATTTCACATTCATGTGAAATTTAAATTGTTTAAGTAATATATCGTGTACTGGTGCTTTCTATTACAGTAACATATTGCTTACGCAATTAAATTCAAACGGACGCATATTTATAACAAAATTTTTTTGTACCAAGCCTAGTCTGTTAGTTTTAATTCTCAGTGATACCCAGAAAAGCTCTTGTAATCTATTTCCGTTAAGAGAACTGTTAGAATAAATCTTACATCAAATTCTTCGACCAATCTTTTGATCCTTTATTTAAATTTAAATATTTCTTATTTCTAGGGGGCTTTTATTCCACCAACTGCTCTATTCGTAATTCATTCATTTCTGTTAATATAAATTTCAATTTCTAAATGATTGAATGATAACATCGTATTTGTACTAGAAAAAATCGGAGCCTTCATTGGAGTTATCAAACTTTGATCTATTAATCAAAACACTTCCGCAGCAATTCCAACCAAATAGTTTGAGTTGCTTCATTGCGGTTAAGGTCAAGTAGGTGAATGAGTTTAAGTGGTTGTGAATTTTTATAGACGGAAATGAGACTGATGCCAGACAGCGATTAGACAGTGGATAAGTCTACCACGACAAAGGGTATTTGAATTACATTTGAATTTATTGATGCTACTAATTTTTATGTAAAGACTTAACTTTTAAAACTAATACATTTTTACTAATTTTTATTTTTATACAACGTTGACGCATTATTGAATTAATTAAATGTTGCTGGGTAGTTATTACATTTATTTACGTATAGGGTAAAACTTTGTTGCATATGTGTTAAGCTTTTCATGAGTAGAATAAATCAAAATAAACTTGTGATTTATTATTTGACCTTTGCTGAGAAAGGGGTTAATGGTGAAATAATTATACATACTGAAGAAGCCTGCCTTAGGATTTGAAGGAATGAAGTTTGGTGAATGGTTATTTTGGTGAAGGTGAAAAATTATTGTGTTTTCGAAAAGTTTGCTATTTTTCTTTAATTCTTTATTTATTTTTTTTTATTTTTTCTGTTAAAAAATAGTTTATTTTGCTTTTTATTTCATTTGTTATTGTCCATGTATGTTGATATGCCAATAAAGGTTCTTGATTGATTGATTTATTGATTGATTGATTATTTGATGTGATATATCAACCCTACATAATTTCAATGTTATCGATTAATTTCTAATAACCCTAAATAAGGTTTGTTTATTTAATTGTTTACTTACAATAATGTCACTGCAGTCGGGATGGAAGTTGAAGTGAACTTTATAAATTTATTTTTTGAATATAAACCCAACCTTCTAAACTGTCATGCATTATTCAACACGACAATGTTAAGAAAATTGCTTTCTGTTTTTTCAACTTTTATAAATAGATTTATTATTTAGAAAAGTAATCAGATAAAACGACATGTGCTTTTTCCCATAATTCTAATTAAAAACATCAATTTTCTCTTAAGCATAAAACAAAACCTGGGCTTCATTTAACAAAATAATATATAACTAGGAGCTACTTCGATCAGAGCTGTTGCTTTTGTCTCTTCTGTCTATTCCAATATTCATAAGTTTAAAAAGGATTTAATAAAGTAAAAGTTATACATTATAATTTAATGTAAATAGTCTGATAGCAGTTTTCAAGTGGTAGTCTACTTAAATGAAAAAGTTTTTTTTTAATTGTTTATATATATTTAAATAGATTTCATGAGTGCTTT
Source organism: Adranes taylori (assembly GCA_009867245.2). Classification (NCBI taxonomy): domain Eukaryota; kingdom Metazoa; phylum Arthropoda; class Insecta; order Coleoptera; family Staphylinidae; genus Adranes; species Adranes taylori. The sequence continues at coordinate 14,022 of WYDF02288615.1, forward strand.
GCTTGAAAGTTTTATATCAAGAGGGCTTTCTTAACACAACTTCGTTTATTATTTTTGATCATTCCAAAGACACTACTTTTTTCATATGTTTGTCAACCGTGGCTGTTGAAACTTTACAGCAACAATAAATACATTGTCGTAAATATTTATTGAATTTATTTTTTGTTCTGAATATGTTATCTTTTAATTGGATTTGAACATTGTTCTCTTCTATTGTCTTCATGTGATTAATATGATCAAATACCAAATGGGTACTTCCCCAGTTGTATCGTTATAAACTTTTTTTCCTGTTATAAACGGTTTATACAGGTTGTTTGCACAAATCTTAAACAGAAGGTTGGAATGGGATATGAAACAAAAAGAGGTGCTATCTTTTTCATAGATTGGATTTAAAAGTGGTATGGGAACAACGGATAACATCGTATCCATAAATTAAGTAACTCAACAGGAAATATGTAAAGGAAACAGTTATGCTCTATGTAAGTAGGTGTTAATTTCGAAAATTGTGATGAAAAGGATATATTATAAGAATTAATTGTAAAAATTGAGGCAAGGTGGACACGTGTTTCTAGCAAAGGGTTATAGATGTTATCAACTCCTTTTCTTATTCCAAATATAGGCGCAAGATCTTATAGTATATCCTTTTCATCACAATTTTCAAAATTAACACCTACTTACTTAAAAATTCGTCTTACCGCGTGAAGTTAAATACTACTTACATTCTTCATTGAAATATCGTACGTACTCTAATGCTGGTGAAGAACCACGTATGTTAAGGTGTTGAGCTTTGATTGTTAAAGTTCCCTTTTCTATTAAGATCACTGAGGAAACAACTTTGGCCATCTTCAGGACGGTTCGATGCTTCTCAGAAAAAAAAACCCCAAGTGAAAGTATTATACGAGGTGGACTTTGATTGTTGAAGTCTCTTGCTTCATTGGTAAAACATTAATGGTTTATCTTAATTTGTTAAGGTGATTCGTCCAAATGCATAGCACATAACTGATAAAATACATTTACCATATGTATACACAGCGAATAATTCAAAATATAACATCGTTATATATGCAAACGTATATACAATTGACGTTGGAAAGGAGAATTTTAAAAATCAGTTGTTGAATACATTCATAGAGTAATGGTTGAGTATCGGATTCATAGTTCGATGCAATGAGATCTTGCGCCTGTATTTGGAATAGGAGAAGGTATTGATAGCAACTATAGCCTGCTATTAAAATGGAAAAGTAAGGTAGGGGTTCCCGGTGAGTGCAAGTCTATTTAATACTTATTTGTCGGAAAAAGAATGAAATACGTGCAAAAATATACCTAGGGTTCATGTTAAAGAAGAACATGTATATGATATCGTGTAATAATTCAACAATTCAATGAGTAATCCTCTAATATAATATATAAATTGACTAATCAAATCTAATTCTACTCTTCAAATAAATGTAATATATTATATAATTAATCAATCCTCATTATAATAACAATTAGTTAAATAGTAATATAATATAAATTAAAATTATAAACATGTAACTCGCTTATAATAAAATAATCCGCGAAAACTCTCAAATAATACCGCTTGACACGGGAGCCGCAAGATGCCGCGCTGTGACAAGTTTCGCAGCGGCTCGCTTTATTGTACATTTGAATGGAGTTACCGCAATTTGCCATATAATAGCTTTTGAAAACTCTAGAACAATAAGAACAGACACCCATTATAACAAAAGAATTACTGGAGATGTCATAGAAGTCGAAAAACGACTGAATATGATGAATAAACGATATTATAATGAAAACATTTCTAGCACTTGGAAACTTGTATTACATCCATACCGTGAAAATAAACAATATGTAAATCACACCAACAACAAACCAGACAAATATCAAAAATGCATCTACAGTACGATCATCATCAGCATCCTCTCAACCAGGTGTACCGCCATCAGGTGACCGCCACCAGGTGACCGCCATCATCAAACATCTGTCTAGGCACAACATGCCTCACCGTATCAGGTGCGACAAGCGCTAACATAAAAAGTAGAATAACAAGGCCGTATGCCAAACGCATCACACAATAAGTTTTCGGATTTTTTCTAAGTCTCGACAATGCGAGATGTGACTTTGGCGAAACGTTGGCAAACGGAAATGCCAATTACGCCAATTACAGGATTTCACTCAGTTTAATTTATACAATGCACCTAAGTTTGAGTTTTTTCACTTGGATTTAACCACACCTAAATTTTGTTTTCTACAGCGAGAACCAAAACACGTCTTACTCGATCGTTTGCTGGTATATAATCTTCGTATATAGTCTTAAAAATATATATTCTGACGAAGAGCAAAATCATTCGTTAAACGTTATTACTATACTAGATGATAACCCGTCGTAAAACGACTATCCATTACCAGGTCATATTTTATTTACCCAAATGAGTTGGGTT
>WYDF02288626.1:0-16463 GCA_009867245.2 Adranes taylori
CAGGTTTTGACTATTTCAATAATTTCTCCGTGGAGTGGTGACCATATCTTGGTGCGTCTGGGTCAGGAGGCAGATATCGTCTGTAAAGTCCAGATGTTCTAATCGCTCTGTGAGGTTCCAATGGATTTCCTTAGTTCTATTGGCCACTACTTTCAGCATTATTTGGTCCGGCGCTACTATGAATAGAAATGCAAGAGCAAACAGCCTTGTTTTTCTCCAGTTGTTATATCAAATGCATCAGAAAGTTCTCCCTCGTGAAGCACTTGGCCCTTGTATCTACTATATATTCAATAAAAACTGGAAAATATTGATTGTCTTCACGAATTTAATATTCTTTATTACAAATCATACTACCAATAATAAAGTATTGAATACTTTAAGTCAATGTAAGGCATAGATTTATTGAGTTTTAAACGGAACGAGAATTGCACTTTGTCGCGGTATCTGTACAGAATGAAAGGATCCATCGCGTTCCATGCCTGGTATCAGAATATCCATCACTAAACAGTTCTTTTTGGAAGGATCATTATTTAAAAATTCTTTCAAAGATTATTCAAAGATCTTCAAAAAAGTTTTATTAAACCTGTATTTAAACGCTCTTCAATTTGTTTTGATATGTTGGTTCAATCCGAATGACGAATCAAATATTTTAACGAAGTTTCGTTCGAATCCGAATCATTCGTTTGTGAAACCCGATTCATTTTCTAATGAAATAGGAAAACATTCTACACGTTCCTAAAATATTTTTTTAATTTTAAATAAAATAAATTTTTGATGAAATATTAAAATTGAGTTGTTTTTAAATATTTTTTTTCCTTTTTTAAAATTAATTTGAATAAACGTATTTTTTTGAATAAATTAATTTTGGGAAAAAAGTCTGATGTACAAATATATCTACCCTCTTATAATGTGCTAAGTATAGAAGAACTTTCTAAGTGCTATATTTCAATGGAAAAGAAAAGTATAATTTGTTTACAGAATGTACGAGAAGTACTGATAAATATATAATTTATTATATAAGAATCAAAACATGTCTGCATATCTTTCTTGATTTCTGTAGCACTATAAATCAATAAAATGTTGGCAATAAAATGAGTTCAAAGTCCGATTGTGCATTCAGCCTGTCTTTCACAGTTGTTGAATAAATTCATGGATCTATATTTTATACAAATATTTTATTATTGAAATAATTCAGTATGCTGTGGGTTTTGTGTTATTGCTTTGTCAGACAAAACTATAAAATTTAGTTCTGTTCTGTTCTTTTATTTAAAATTTTATACTTTAATTTTATATTCAGGTAAAAATTGTATAGTCAGTGGTGACAACATATATAAAACATACATATGTGAATTGAAATAGGTATATAGATTTATCTGAATCTGCGATACTTTGTGTCCAAAAACTGTGCCCTCTCCATATACAAGAAAATTTTTTTGGCCCCTCGAACTGAATTTTAAAAATGTGCATGCCTATGGCCTATAAGGTGTTCATCCAAGATTATTACGAGAATGGTTATATTGCTCTCGCAGAATCTCTTCTTCAGACTAATGATTAGTGAATAATACTACTATTTAATAATGAAATGGTCCATACAACTTTTTAGGACTTTTGTTTCAATTAAATTGTGATGTTATTCTCCTCGTAGGTATTGCGTGCCTATTACTTTAAATAAGATATTATTATTCAGAATAAAAGCAACATTATTTGCTCGTTATCTGATGAGTCTGCAGCGTTTTCATGTACTAGAGAGTATGTGGATAGGGATATTAACGGCTTGATTGTTAAGTCTGTCTTCGTTGTACTTAAAATCTCGATTCTTGAGATAGTCATAAACATTTATTTTATTATTAATTTAATTCAAATGTATACATACCCAACAATATTAAACAGAAAAAATAAATATTTTCAATAAGAAGCTTTGTTTTAACGGATGCACAACATCGCAGCTCTGTCAACATTGGAACGCAAATCAGTCTAGCATTTAGAGAATCGGGGAATAACACCGCGAAACGGTCAATAGCGCAGCGGCATTATTGTGAATCGGCGTTAGCATAGCATTGGTTTTACAGCGAAGGGAACCTGCTGCTAAACCTTGGCCATAGCTGAATCGCCGTAAATTGAGTAAATAGACTGCTACCTGTATGTAATAACACTGACCTGCATGTTTCGGTTGTGTCATGTTTTCTAAGTTTTGATCATGGATTCCTATGTATGTTTGTGCGCTGAATCCAAAATGACCTTAGTTTCTTTCCATCACGTCAGAAGTTTTCGCAAATTGTAAAATGTCAAAATGTATTTTATATCGAAAAAATCACAAATATAAAACGTACTGACAGATTTAAATACATAGGAAATGCTTCCATCTGTCGGTTTATGATGAAAACGAATCGTTGACGTCATAAACTGGCAGATGGCAGCACTTTCGTCATTGAACATCTCAGCTGTCTGTCAATGTTGACGCAACCGTTGGCACGTATCCTTCGCGATCAAAAGTGTTTGTGTCGGCGGATATATGCAAAAAAGCGAGCATACAGTGTTCGAAATGGCGTCAAGAGGCGTAAAAAGTCTGTAGATTCCTTTTGTTACATTTGTGGTGAGTTAATGGTGTCAAGAAAAAAGAGACGTATAACATTGTTCGTGTGGCAAATATATCTCGCGTATTTTGATGGAAAAGTAGGAGATTAAGGCAAAATTTGGGCAAGAATAAAAAGAACATCGTCTATCCAAATCTGCCATCGGCTTTACGTCCTGTCCCTCATGGTCCAGATGTACCACTGTCTATGCAACCAGAACATTTACCTGAAGTAGATGGTTCAGAAATTGAATCAATTGTAGAAACTGAAGATAACGAAGTGGAGTACGAACCTGACAATTCTGCTCCACAACCATTTACACAACGGATTTGATTCGCGACTTACATCTAACCACAGACGCCTCAGAATTGCTTGGTTCACGGTTTAAAGATAAGAATTTGCTTGCAGCTGGCGTTTCGTTTTCTTGGTTCTGGTACAGAGAAAAAGATTTTATCCCATACTTTTCGGAAGAAGGAGGTTTAGTATTCTGCTATGATGTGTGTGGACTGTTTAAGGCATTCAACATTCCGTACAAAAGCACTGATTAGAGACTATGCATCGATTCGTCGAAACGAAACCTTAAAGTTTTCCTGCATATGGCATTCTGTACACTCACAAGAACGGTATAACAATTTACAATTAGTTCTCCAGAAAATTAAGTACGACGACCATAACTGGAACATGTGTGGTGATTTCAAAGTAATATCGATGATCCATGGACAGCAAGGCGGGTACACAAAGTTTGTTTGTTTTTTATGTGAGTGGGATAACAGAGACAGGGAAAATCATTGGAAACAGAAAGATTGGCCACACAGAGCGTCATTGGAATCTGGAATAAAAAAAGTGCTCTAAAATCTTGATGAAGCAATTTGTGAACGCCTTACCAAAAGATAATAAATGTTTTCAGTACATTTGTAACAAATTTTCAGCCTCTCCACCGCAAAACTAAAAGAGGGTGTCTTTACGGGTCCAGACATTAGAAAACTTGCAAAGATGGAAAGTTTGAAAAAGAAATGAAAATTGGTGAAAAAGAAGCCTGGGCCGCCTTTAAAGACGTAGTAGTAACAAAGTTTCTCAGCAACAATAAGGACCCGAATTTCAACCCTATTATTGAGACTATGGTGCAGAAGTACCAAAATTTAGGCTGTTCCATGAGTTTGAAGGTTTATTTCCTACATTCACCTTTGGGCTACTTTCCTGAGAATCTGAGTGCTGTTAGTGAAGAGATGGTTGAGAAATTCGACCAGGACTCAAAGAAATGGAAAAGCGTTACCAAGGAAGATGGAATACTACAATGATGGCGGATTATTGCTGGATGTTGCATCGACATGACCCCAGAAGATTTTCTATATTCTATTATAATATGTCCTATTATAAGCAGCCGCAATATAATACGTTTTATATGAAACAAAACTATTTCAGTCTGTCGAAATATACTACACTTGGCAAATTACGATTTGGAAAAAATTCTGACCTGACGGTAAGAAACGAAGGTCATTTTCGGGTTCAGCACACCAAGGTACATTGGAAGCAATAATTAAAAGTTAAAACACAGAACCATCGCAGGCTAGTGTAATTTATGTACTATTGTGTATTAAGCATAATTAGTAGATCCATGCCTACATTTTCCTTAATTTGAATTTGGTAATGGCAATCTTGAAACCGGGGTATGGTATTTCTTTGAGATGTTAACCTTTCATGGATGTTAAGTAGATGTCGTGCTAGCTGAATTTTTAAAAGCAATGCTCGCACAACACAGAATATTTAAACACATCTAATGTTTCATTTTCCTTACAAGATTAAATAGTTTATTTATTTAGTTTTTGTTTAGTGAAATATGTTTTAATGAAAATGGTAATTACCGAGTAAAATGTTTTATTTATAACGTTTAAATATTGGTACTCAAATGTGTTTGATATAATATTTTTATTTTGTTGTAGGTAAGTAAAAAGATGCTGATTGAAAAGGATAGTTAAGGATAATTTGTTAAATGGATGCAAAGGTACAATCAGAGTTTATACTTGTTATAATATAAATAAGACGTCTAGCTCTAGATCATAAAACTGAGAATTTCATGAACATAATCTGTATGACACATGCACATATAATTAAAAATTAAGAAAAAGAGGAAGGAGGAAGTTTTTTCCTTTTCTATGAAAAATTATTAAACTACTAGTAGCATGAGCGTAGGTAAGGAGATGGCTAAATGAATTTGTACCAGTATATGAAAGACCTATAATAGCGTTATGAAAGTGCTTGAAATACAAAAGTTTTATATTTAATTCGCAATCGTTATTGCGGAAAATCCGTTTCTTGACAATAAAGTTTCCAGATTATTATACGAGAATACAGTCACGTGAATTACACTTGAAAAGACTTAGTACATATTTCTTGTCACGAATGTGTTTTAAAGATCTTGGTATTATGCTCTGACTTTTGTATTATAAGTTCTATTCTCAAATATCATTCTCATAGTTTGTTTCTTTCAATTTTTTATTTGTCACTTGACCTACAACAGAGTACAATGGAAACCTGTCCGCTCGATATGTAATGGAATTTACTGGCATCTTTAGGTTGGAAATAGTTATTGGATTTTATGAAATGTCTTTAATTTTGCGGATAATATGAACAAAAGTATTTCATATAAGGGCAATGGATTTATCGTCCTCTTCATCGGAACGTAATATTGTTTAATAAATCTTTTAAGAAATTATTTAAAAAATCAGGTTTTAATGCAACAAACAGCACGAGGCTGTTTGTTGCATAATTAAAATAAGTTCTTGTAACTGTTTGTTTACAGGTTGAATTGTTTATCTTTATAATTTTTTTTTACTTTAACGTATTTTTAATCTATCTTTGAACAAGTATGTGCTTAGTAATGCTATAGTTCGATTTTTGAAAGATCGAAAGGAATGCGATTGGAATGTGATCCCTATTAGGGTTATCCTCAATTAAGAAATTGATATTAAGAATTTTAAATGGTAAAACGAAACCTAATGAATATTACTACTTAGTGCAATATTGTTTAATATTTCGATTTGAAGTATATTACAAGTGTTTCAATAAAATTTGCTTAAATGTTATAAATTTTATAAACATGCATGAAATGTAATGAAAATAGATTCCTTTCTAACATAATACATCTAATAATGCAAATAGTTAATATAGATAATTTTTTTATCGTAAATTATTGGTAAAAATAACCCTTATTAATTATTTTATAATTTTTGTTGTAAAGTAGTGTAACCCCATGGGTATACTTCAATAGAAAGCACGAAATGGAACTTGCAAAGAAATGCACAAAGTCAGCAATAAAAAAAATATTGCACCAAATTCACTAGATGTCATAAAATCGGCTCTCTGGTTTCTCTCATATTAAAAAGATCAGTAGCGTTGCACCTATTACCGAACAATTCTATTTTGCAATTTATTTTTTATGTATTATTTAGTTTAAACTTCTTACATTTTTAAAAGCTTGAAGTACATAATTTATATAAGTTTACAATATATCACCTCGTATAATAATTCTCATTCAGAACTATATGAACATCTTTAATCTACTCGTGTAAAAGTAATTAACATAAGGTTTTATTTATTTTTTAACTTTTAGCTTCTTTGCGATATTTAGTTTTATAAATATTTGAGACTTTTTATAATATGGTTGTTGAGATTTTTGTTGATGTGGTTTCCATGAAGGTAATCTGCTGCCTAGAGCCCAAACAAAGTTGGACGTGTTGTCATTCCCTATTGGTGAGCTGGAAATTACATCAGTGTAATTGAGATCAACAGATTGTTGATTGATAAAGGTGTTATGTGTGTTTTAACAATTTTGGAATAATAACTAGGCATGATAAAAGTAGAATTAGATGTATGCTTACTATTATTGACTAGTTGATCCATAGACGGAAATTTAGAGATTTTTCCATACAGTTAGAATTTTAATGTAACAGATTCTAATTGTAAAGAATTATTCAGCGAATCTTCGAATAAGTCCCATTCTAGGTGATGTAAGTCTGGAACGATGTTCGAGCGAAGAGCATATAACTGGTCGCATATTTGATCACGATCTGAGTACGCTGTCTTGGTTTCTAAGTTCAGCCAATCTAGGATGGAGTGAATAACAACTTGATGATATACCTTAGACCAGGGGTGACCAACAAGTCGACCGCAAAGGCTTTGAAAGTAGCCCGCGAAGCTAAAGTTGAACAATTTGATTTCACTTAAATTAATGATCGAAAATCTTAATGCGATATTTTTTTCTTACAATAATAGACTGTGCTAACTTTTAAATTAATTGTGGATTAAATTGGTTGCACTTAATGTAAGGAAAAACTGCATTGGATTGCTATCTAGTAGCAATTAACAGCACTAAATAAATTTTAAAAACTGTATTGCAGTAGAAAGTTTTAGAATATTGTTTTGAGTTTGCAACATAACTCACAGATGCCACTACATTAACAGACCCCTGACTTCAATCCACTTGTTACTCTGTGCTTGTGCACTTGTTTTTACTTGCAATTTTAGTTTTTTTTATTTATTCATACAGCGAACAGCCACAGGTATGTTAGTTACTAATTAATGTTTTAAACATTATTAATATTTAACCCTATTATCCTTGAATGAATAAACCAAGTACAGGTCGGAAAAAATAAAAACTTATCATTATCACAGTGAATGGGAAGAAGATTATTTCTTTACTATGATGAAAGATAAATATGTGCGTTTTATTTGCAATGCGAAAGTAGCTTTGCCTAAGAAAGCAAACGTAGAAAGACATTTTCTAACAGTTCATAAAAACTATGAAGAAGATTATCTACGTGGTACTGCGTTAAGAAAGGCCAAAATTCAACAACTCAAGGCACAATTAACTGCACAACAAAATAGTTTTTTTTCAAATACAACACGAACTCGAAAACTGCTATGATTGCCTCATTCAAAGTTGCTATGATTGCCTTTAATTAAACATGATAAACCGTTTCAATATGGGGAAGTATAGAAAGAGGCTTTGATTAAAGCTGGAGAAGTGTTGTTTCAAAATTTTAAAAATAAATCGCAAATAATGGCATCTATCAAAAACATGTCGTTATCGCGAAATACAGTTGAAATGCGTAGAACAGAAGGAATTAGCCAAAATCTTGAAGATATTTTACATGAAAATATTAATAAATGCATTGTATTATCAGTACAGTTTGACGAATCTACGGACTATACCGGCACTGCACAATTATGTGTTTTTATTCGAATGGTTTTCGATGATATGTCGGCCACAGAAGAATTAATAATTAATTATTATTCCAATGCAAGGATGCACAAGAGGTCAGGATATCTTCGATTTATTTAAAAATTATGTTGCAAATACAAATTTTCCAATTTGCAAGTTGGTATGAATAACCACTGATGGGGCTCCGGCAATGATCGGTAATAAAAGTGGCTTTGTTGCTCTGTGTAAAGGTGATGATGACATTCCAAGTTTTATGGATTATCATTGTATTATACATACTCAAGTGCTATGTTCAAAAGTATTGAATTTCGATCATGTTGTGGATGTTGCATTTAAAATAGTAAATTCCATAAGATCTAAAAGTTTATCACGTCGTCAGTTTTGCGCTTTGCTAAAAGAATGCGGCAATGAACACAGTGAACTGTTACTCCATACTGACATAAGATGGTTAAATCGAGCTACATTTTTAACGAGATTTAGAGAACTTCTGCCACAAATATGCATGTAATTACAAACTAAAGGTAATTAATATCCACAATTAAATGATCCAAAATGGCTTCTTGACCTTGCTTTTTTCGGTGACTGAAAAATTACACCAATTAAATCTGCAACTACAGGGTAAAGGTAAAACAATAATGGATATGATTAGCATTTTGAAGTCATTTAAAGAAAAACTAAATATGCTTGGAATGCAATTAAAACCTCATGATTTAAAGCATTTTCAAAATCTGATTGTTACTCTGTGTTTGCGCAGAGTAACGCATGAGTCTAAGTCAGAGTAACGCATGAGCGCATGAGTCTAAAAATAAAAATAATCTTACAACAAATATACCGATATTATTGCAATGCTGCTAAAAGAATTTGAAAGAAGAATTCTAACATTAAGTGATCTTGAAGATATTGCCATTTTTTTGTCTTGCCCTTTTAATGACAACATCGATGTTGAAAGTGTAGCTCAGAAACTAAACAACCTTCTCGGTGCTACAAATTTAGCAGGCTTGGAAGAAGAAATAATAAATATTAAATGTGACTTAAATCTTTAGTCACTGGTTTCAGATTGTAATTTTTGGAAACTGATAAGAAAAGATAAATATCCAAATATTTGGACAATTGTTGCATGTTTCAAAGCCTTCTTTGGATCAACATATTTGTGTGAATCCGCATTTTCATTTATGAATGCGATCAAAATAAACCATCGATCGCAATTAATAGATCAACATTTGGAATCATGTTTGAGAATTAACTAAGTTCATATGAGCCAAATTTTGAAAAACTTGCCATGTCAGGTTTCGTCCAATTAATCTCAAAAAATAAAAAATATATTTTCTTTATTTGCTAAAATTTTTTGTGTATTTATTTTTTTACTTTGTATTTTTTAATGTAATAAATATTATTATGCTTCATAAAATAAAAATATAAAAATTTGTTTTCTTTATTTGCGATATTTTTTTAATTGAAATTCTTGTTAATTATTTATTAAAATATCTATGAAAATTTTTGGTAAAGTTCTAAAATTGTTTGCCCACATACATAGTCGCCCGCAGACTGTATTTTACAGAACAAATCGCCCCTAAGGGATAAAAGTTTGGCCACACCTGCCTTAGACGATTGTGAAATTTTATTATTTTTGAATGGTTTCAATCTTAATGTTTCAATCTTTTTTTTATGTTAATCGCTTACATTTATTTTAATGTGCCTCGTGATTAAGTCGGTGATAGGCCTCACGGCGAAAATATATTGACTATAAAGAACCTTTGAAAGAAAGAACAGCTGGTAGAGTTTTTTCCCAAAGGCAAAATTATTTTTGGCTAGAGTATGGTTTATGGACCCTCACCAAAAAGTATAAGTTATACCTTATTTGAAAGCTCTTGACGCACAATGTATAGTGGTGTATATCTCATAAAAAATGCATTATACCATAACTGTAACATTTGTTATAAAACATTCAACTTTAATCAATCATGTTTTTTCATGGTTTATGTAATAAAGAACTTTAAGTGTCAAATAAATTGTAAACAACTTTAAGACAGCCTGTTATTCAGTAACTGTCAAAATTAATCGTTCATAAGTATAACAGTTACTGAATACCAGGGGCTCTTAAAATTGTTTTCAATTTATTTGACAGTTACAGTTCTGAAAGTTGAATGGAATGCATCTTTGAAGGTACCAAATATGTAATTCCGTTTTTAGTTTTTTAATGTGTAAGAATTTATAGTGCCATAATCACGTCGCTAAACTGGCGGATAATAAATTTAAAAGTTTTAATGAGTCGTATACCATGAGTCGATTATTAATAAAAGAAAATTGTCATCTTCGTCTCGATTGATTGTTTTTAATAAAATTACTTTAACAGGTAATTTTATTTTCCAAATTTCTCATTATTTCAATGCTTTAATATCCAATTTAACATTAATTTATGTGCTCTATTTTATATTTTAGCTTGAAAATCGCAAGCTTGCCGAAAATGCATTAGCTAGTGTATGATTTTTATAAATCATTAAAAACAATCGATCTAGATCGAGGTGTGAGATGCTTTACGACGGTTTTAGTAAGAGTAGAAAATTAAGTGCAGGTTACGATTCCTTATTAGGTAACGAAATAGCGATAGTTTAAGGGAAATAGGGTCGTCTTCGTCTAGATTCTTGACGAAGAGGACAATTTTCTTTTGTTAATTTTATAATGTGTAGCTTAAATATATCACACTTTTTTGTGAGTAAAATTTTTTGATTTGTTACTCAATAACGACTATATAGAGCTTTGACGCACTAATGATTCACCCTGTATGTACATAGATATGTATATTGATTTTTATATTTGCGTATATATTGATTTTTTGTATCTATTTGCAAACAAGCGTATATGGAATTCTGGATATATGTACTCTATGCGTTGTTGGTTGCTATTATGCGTAGTATTTCAAAGACGTTACGCTACGCTTGTTGAACCCAATTCATTGCATCGGATTTTATCTTGTTTGTGTGCATATAAATATAGTCCTTTATTTCTCTCATACGTCCTGATATGATTCCCGAATTATAGAGTATCGAATACTTCTTTGATTACTTCGTTACTCCTCAAGTATCGAGTACTCGAGTAAGGAATAGATACTTTTTTTACATCATTATTAGTGACACAGTTTAATATCGCAAGCTAATAGATATACGTAATCTTGTATGATATAGAATTTAAACAATAATAATAGATATTTTAATTGCATTCTTACATCATGTAATATTAATGTGCTTGCGTATGGAGGATTTTCATTTAATGTTTTTTAAAGAAAAAATATTTTGATTTATGGCAATTTAAATAATTTTCAATACATAAGAATTACATTCTGAAATAATCAGCCATGAAAATATAATACATTTCAAAAATAAAATAATCTCATGACAATATGGTACTTGAATTAATGTCAGTTGTTGTGGAGATATCAGGGATTATGAGACTCATTTAGATACTTTTTGGTTCTCATCTTCCAGATCCCCTGTGTGTTAACAACTTTTTATCAGAACTATGAATAATACTAGTAAATGCTTTATTGGGCTAATTTGAGAGTATAACCATCGTAGTGTTCATCCTTCAAATAACTCCACCTGTTAGAAAACCAACATAAGATAAATGCTGCTTAGAAATAGTTAGGAGTATGGAAGCCATGGGTCCCATCCACAACTGTAATGGGCTTACAATTGTGCGGAATTACAATTGTAATTCTTATGACCGGTTTTATATAGGGATGACCAACGGAGGGTAACACATAAGATTTAAGGAACATTTAAGTGCTATAAGATTAAATCGTCCTGAAAAATTTAATTTTTGCGGAACATATTTTATTCTTTAATCGTGATTTTAATGTCACTAATGATCCGAAAATTTTACAGATCAGGCATAACAAAAATTGACTCAGTTTTCAGAGCAGATTCATATTATAAAAAATACAAGCACCAATAAAACTGTTTAATAAATATACAGAATTTGAGAATGGCGATTTAATATCAAGATTTTTTCATTCTAATTTTAACCGAAATGTTTTTTTATATAGATTTGCTCATCTTATGTTCGCCCTTTTCAAAATGTTTTAAGAGTTGAATAGCTTAGACACTCGTTAAATTATATAACTTACATACATGCGTCTTAAATTATTTTGCGATATTAAACTGTAGTTTTTTCTGAAATATATTGGTATAATCATTATGATTTAATTTTTAAAATGAAACCACGTATTAAATTAAAAATGAAAATCTTAATTATGTTGCTGCAATGTTTGTTTTAAAAAATCCTTATTTGGCACTCAGAATTTTATTTAAATTTGTTTCTTTTGGAATTAATTAAAATGCTTATATAGTGTTTATAAATTTTTAATTGAAATTTCATTTTAAATTAATTTGCTCTTATGTTTCTTTGTTCTTCTGGAATCAATTTATAAGGTAAGATTTTATTTTATATACATACATTTCTTTGAATCGATTCCTTTGGCATAAAAACAGATAATCGTTCTTTGTTCTTTTGTGCCTATTTCGACAAGTTTGCAAATTTCAGTAATTCTAATAATATTTTAAGTCTGATACTTTTGTTTGATGGTTTGTATAACTCACTAGAATTATTAAAAATAATAACTGAATTAATATATTAGGGTTTACATAAAATTGTTACTAACTTTAATTTTGATTACATGTTTGTTTCAAAAATAAGTATGTTTTTAAAATTTTTCTACTTAGTACATATTGTTTTAAAAGTTTAATTATAAATCACAATAAAACTTCTTTCACGTATTAATGAATATACTGACTTTTTGAATAATTTCTTGTAGTCTGAGGATGGAGCATTTGTAAACCCTGAATCACGTCACGCAATTTTTAACATCAATAAACGTTTATTTAATTTTGGAGTAGGAGTACTATGATATTTTTATTTAAAATTTTAATTAATATACCAGAGGATTTCTTTATTGAAGGGGCTAGAGGATTTCTATATTAAAGGGAGCTTAATTGCTCAATATGAATATACATAAATTAATTAGAAATTTCGCCAGATGCTTTCTTGGAATTATTTTGGAGTATAAGCACCGTGATTCTTATCCTCCAGTTAGACCTGGAAGCAAATTATAAATTAGTTTTGTTAAATATTGTTTAGATATATCTGAGAGTATGGGAACCGTGGTTCTCATCCTCACACATTATCAGCGATCTGAAGCAATAATAAATTGGTTTCATTAAATATGTTTTAGAGATATCTGGGAGAATGGGAACCGTGGTTCCCATACTACAAATATCCCCTGTTAGTATAATGAATGAATTAATTACTAAACAACAATTATAACATGGTGAATTATGCAATGTTCTCGGAACTATTACCTTGCCAATCTGAATGGACATCCATCAATTTAAATAAATATTGTTTAGCTAAATAATTAAAATGAGAATATATAAACAGTAATGTCCTAGAGTCTGCAGATTTGATGAATCTGCATTCTCCAGATCTTAACTTGTTTAACCAGTAAAACATTTCATTTAATTACAGTTCAGTTCATTTAATTTATGTTAATTTTGGAATCTATTTTATCTATTTAGAATCAAAGCACAAATACTTGCATTATATAAATAAAAACAAAAACAATTTTCTTAGATTTTTTTTTGTTTATTTGCAATATTTATTATGAATGGTTTACATTTTGAAGAGAAAAAATTCTAAAATACAATATATTTTACTCAACTTGCATATTTTAATTAAGATATTTTAATGATTCCTCTGTTAATATCTTCTTGTAGTCTGATGATAAGCATTTGTGGACCTCGAAACGCGTTATTGTTTGTTGATACGAATAAACTTTTATATTTTTGAAGAGGAGTTCTGTAGTTTCATTTAAAAATTTTTATTTATTAGGCCGAGAATAAAATTTATTGTAATGAAACACAAATTATAATACCCAATAGCTGCCTGCAGTATTCCAATAATTTAATTTGGTCCTTTTTCGTGTATCAATGACAATATGAAAATTAAAAATTTTCTCATTCCGATTCTAAATGCCATGAAGTAAAATTCAGTTAAATTATTAATGAAACAGTCTTTATATTTGAACGCTAACGTAGAACTACAATTTCAGAACTGGCTATTATGCAAAATAGACCTTGGCGGAAAGGACTAGCGACATTTTTGTATCGTTCTCCTCCCTCATCCGCTGTGCGGGAACTATATTTATTCAAGACGTCAGGAAACTATGTTGCGAAATATTCGTTGTGGCGTTTTGTTGATAACTTTCTTTTTGCGAAGGGTTTTTGCTATTATCTACCTTTTCACTTGAATGTCTGCATTGTTAACTCACTTTTCTGCTTTTGACATATTGTAATAGGGTTTTCAAAGCTGCTGCGCGAGATACGCACTTCCATGGAAATTCTATTTCAACTTCTTTAGATCATTTTAATATCTAATTTTAGATAGTATTCAAATATGAGCGATAAATATGAGTTCGTATTTTATACAAATATATGAAAACTGACTTGTAGACCGACTTTGATGATTTTCGCCAATTTACCGGAGCGGAATGTTAGGAGCGTCGCCTTTTGAATTTAACCAAAAGTTACGATTTGAAGCTGAAATTGTGTTTATGTATATTGTTTTGCTAAATGGACACAACTTTTTTTTATGCCATTTCAATACTGTCACGTTGTTTTTACGCGACACTAAATCAAGGGGTAGGCATTTACTAGGTGATCAAATTCTACGTTTAAGATACAAATAATATAATAAAAACTTAGACTTGTGCAGTAGTCATCATGAACGCTGTACTATTCTCTAAGATCATTTCAAGTAACAGAAATTCAACCATCAACAGCTGTTGCGGTTAAAAAAATGTTTTTATAAGAGAGCTTCCTCTATAATAGTTCTATGCGCTCACTACTTGCCAGAACAAGCTCCCCTTCTCATTTATTTCCCTTAAAACTATCGCTATTTCGTTACCTAATAAGGAATCGTACCTTGCACTTAATTTTCTACTCTTACTACAACCGTCGTAAAGCATATAACACCTGGAGCTTGCTCGGTTTAACCTTTTTGGACACGCGCTAAAATCGTCGCGAATTTGTGCCTTCTCTGAAGCTCATTTTTTCTATCAATCTGTCGCGCGAAGATGTAGGAATTCGTGACACTAATCAATACATGAATATGTAATTTTTTGCTGGATAACTGGAACGAATTAATTGTTCCCTTTGAAACGTTTAATTTACATACTAATGATGAAGTCAGTTTGATATGACATATCTATTAATAAGATTAAATAATTTACATTGCATTGTTGCACAACAATGCTTAAAAAACTAAAACATTTCCCAGAATTTAGCCATCCTGGCTTACGAGAATTTAAAGTACGAAAAGTATGTACAGTAGAACTAGCAGAAATGAATACTTTTAATTTTACTCGTTACAATATTTTGGCATTGGTGTTTCAACATACAAATTTGAAATGTCAAGACAACGCTTCCGGAAGAAGTGTCTTAGATAAAATATTCAAATTAACTTTGTGATATAGAGTATTCAGAATGCCTTTGTTTTTATTTGAAATATTTTTTACAAAAGTACTTGACGTATGTTCTGAAAGTGATTTTTATTATGCAAACTTTACGATCACTTTTCTCGTGAAAGGGTTTACATCTATTTTCTCTAAACTTCTATGACGAAAAATCCTTTAATTGACGAGTTATGATGAGGTAACGTTGGGTTCCATTTTTGTTTATATTTTAACGTGGAGATTTGTCCACGCTCCTGTTAAGTTTCAGATTAGAAAGATTGAACATGCAACACTTATAAAAGGTATTAGAAATTCAGGACGGATAGACATTATGAATAATTGTTAACAGTAAACATGTTGTATGCTAGTAGGAAGCCAGACAAATGGTAATCAATATTTAGAGAATTATTTAGACTCTTACTTATGAAGTAAAGTATAGCGTGAATAGATTTTAAAAGCATCTTAATTAGTTCAGAATTACAGTATAGAAATAGATTAAGTTCCAACGGGAAAAGAAATATTGTGGCGGACAAAATTAAATCGCAGTGTGGAAGATCGATAATTGATTATCAGTAATCGGTTACACAAGCCCGCTACTTCAATATATGTATGACCAAATCAATGTCATTGGTAATTGACTCATAATAGATGAATGAACGCTGTATGAATTTTAGCAGTATTGGGGCAATAAGCACCTGTGATTAGTTGACCTCAACTATGAACAAAGGAACTTAACCTGCAGCAGTATGGACACTTATGTGGACTCATGGGACTCATGGGGGACTCAGGGGACTAAGGGGACTCGTGATCTATAAAAACAGTACACTAGACCGTTAAGCTCTCTGATTACTCTGGGGCTTGACCGAACGAATTTCTGTCCGATAGTGTGGTGAAATTATAATTATGAAATAATGTGATTAAAATATAATTATTAAAAGTAAAAGCCAGGAGTAACGTATTGAACATAAATTAATTAAATATTTTAAGTATGAATTCTATAAATATAACACGTAGTTGGCTTCAGCATTTTTGGTAACGAAGTGAATAATTATTTTGAATACGAATTAGAGGAAAGAGATTGAATAAAGTAATTACGGAACCACACGTTTAATTAGTAAAGTAACTTACAATAAATTAGAATGGAATTATTTAAGGTAAGTGTGCA
>WYDF02288637.1:0-16463 GCA_009867245.2 Adranes taylori
AGATATGTACGCAATCACAGGATGATATAATATAATTTATTATTCTTAATATTTATAACTTCAGATATATGACTCAATTCGCGATTTTTAATTGGCTTACAACGTATAGCTTTTATTTTCAATTCAAAAGTTGTTAGGATGATACCATTACCATAATCCATTAGCAAAAATAGGAAGTAAGAAGTAAGTAACTTGTGATTATTTGATTAATATTAATATTTTGTTCTTCTGATTGGATTGTGAATTCTGTTTTTGCTTCTCCAGGACGTCGGTAGAATTAAATATTTAAATGAGGAATGGTTCGTAGATATTGTAGGTTGTTCGAGCTGGTTAGCTTGACAAAGATGTGATATATGTATTGATGGTCTGAGATAAATTGTTGAAGTTATGATGTAATTTTTGGCGGAAATAGAATTGATGCGTGTGAAGGATTTATTCGCTGTCACCGAAGTAATAGCGGAATACTCGTCGATGGTGATTTTCACGAGTTAGCTTATAGAGCGATCCCTTATCTGTCGTAGCAGTTAATGGAACATCCCTTGGAGCTTTGGGTGGTAGCGATAACCGGAAGGTGATGGAGATTTATCTCGTTGTTGCCTCGGTAGAGTGGATGATGTTGGTACATCTTCCAGCATGCATGCTGTACGCAGGCAGCGTAGCTGGATTCGCCTCTCTGGCCTTGCCTCTGTCATCCTCGTTGGTGTGAGCTTTCCGTTTGGCGTCCCTCTTCATCTGGCGTTGATCTCCTCGTTTTCGCATTGATCACTTAGTTGTCAAGGAAGGGTTATGAAATATTGAGATGAAATAAGAAGTGAGTGAGAGAACGGAAGATTCAGCAGAAAATAATGGATGTAGTATCTATGTATGACCTGGTGTTACTATTGATTTCAGTTTATTTTAATTTGTACCTAATAAATAAAATAAGCGAATTGCTACTGGCGCTTACTTTGATAAAAATCAAATTCAGGACTGCGACTTTGCTCGTACAGCAAGAAAATGTGACTTGATTAATTAATGTTGAATTATTCTAGTTGAAATGTGCAATTTTGCTCACTTGAAGACAACTAGTACAAGACCGAAAATGCGGCTCATGAACGCTGGATGGGATATGTTCTTTTATACGAAATTAGTTAGCAGAAAAGTCATGTGTCATGTTGATCGATCTGATGGCATTCGGTGTAGCCGGCGTCAAGATAGGCGTGGCTTCAAGGAAACTTCTGGTGAAAATTATTAGGCAGTTTTGAATTTTGGCCAATAGAAAAATTTCTTTATTTTGTTGGCAAAAATCTATGAAAACGTAAGTGTTGGGCTGCTCAGAAGCGATAGCAGTAGTAGCTTTATGCGGTGAAAATCTTAGCATCAACCCATTTCTGATAAAATTTGTAGAATTAACATCCAATGAGAGAAGACTTAGTCTGTCAAAAACACAAAAGGCTTATTGAAAATGGGTAGGTGAAAAATTTGTTAAGTCGTAAAAATCGACCTGTAAAATACAAAAAAAAAATCAGTTGCGGAAATACATATCTGTGTGAATGCATCCATGTATCTTTAGCTCAAAGCTTCCCACATCACGTCGGTATGTCGTATAACAGGCGGTATAAAATCAAGCTATGCGGTGTGTTTGAAGTTTTATTTTCCCATATGCGTCGGCAAGTCTGTTTATAATGCTTCCGCGTTGAACGGAATGTTTCATATTTTCGCGCCATACTATCTTCTAAATAGATGAGATTTTATTTAATAATTTGTATTTATATTATTGGGTAAAATTATTACTAAATTGGTTTGTTCATTTGTATATTATGATCGAGGAATTGAATTAAATTTGATTAGTCAATTTATATTACATTAGAGGATTACTCATTGCATTCAATAATTAATTGAATTAATGGGCTATATTAATCTGATATCAAGTTGAGTGTCGAAGAATGTAATTTTTTTGATTTTTCGGAGGTAGCTTATACAAATTGTTTTTTAAACAAGCAATAAATTTACAGATCTTAGGTTTTTTTTAATTTTACAGTTTATTTCATAAATTTGAACATTAGTTGAATTTTAAAATGAAAAATGAACATTTGGAAATGGAACTATATTTAGTTACGTATATACATTTCGTTGTACATAAAATTAAAACAAAAAACTATATTAAAGCATAAATTTATTTAGTTTTTGATGTAATAGAGAACGGTACTTTATCTGGTATCTTTATAGAACGAACCGGTTCGTTGCGTTCCGAGTGTGGAATTAGAAAAACCATCACTACTTTCTAGTAATGTCAATATAAGAGGCCTACTGGGGTTAAATTAAAAAATGTTAGTACATAACAGGTTTTTTTTGTCCGTTTCTGTAATTTATGTTATGTATTTGTTTAAAAGTACAAAATGATTTAATTTATTTTATTTCGTTCATTTCGACAATGTAATTTGTTTGAAATGTTTAAGTTATATTTATTTATATTAGTAGAATGTGAATTAAGTTTTTGAGTATGCCAATAAAGGTTGTATTATTATATTATTATTATGACATAAGAGGTACTATGTACATAACGGATCTGAACATTTGCATTCGGTTTGGTATAATTCTTTAAGTATAGTAGACAATTGCACTAGGTCGTTATAAAGGCATGATAATCCTCTATGACAATTGTACTCAGATATTAAATTCATAATTTTATAAAATAATTTCTAAAATAGATGTATAATTTATATCAATAAAAATGTAAACGTCCTCTTGTTCAAAATCATAAATCTCCGAAAGTATTGAAATTTTGACACAACGTTGCATTCGAATACGTCGTATTTTTATATTCCTCTTATATAGATGTCACACATGTGACAGGTAAAAACATGTTTTTTAAACAGTGTCATCTGTTCCTCGATCGACACCAGCGGATGAAATAAATGCTTGCCTGAAATACTCTACTTTGTGGCAACACGTACAGACGTTGAAATTAACGACAAATATGCGTGTCCAGCTGGAAAACGATTAATCAGCTGAGATATTCACACATCATTGCTGGAAGTTGAGAACGGAAAGGTGGCGGTTGATATGACCTCAGGAGGAATTTTATTGCTTCATAACTTCTGCAATTTGGTGACGTCAAAAAAATAATTGGTTGAAAAAGTATTTCCAAATATTCAAACCAATTATAAGAATCACGATTGGTTGAGTAAATGAGTGAACTTATTCTTGCCGCCAAGAACAAAGGCGTCTACGAACTAAACAATATTATTCAAAGCGAGGCAGTCACATAAAAGTCCGTCGACACTGTTGTGGAAGCAGATGAAGTGGCTAATTATCCAACAGAATTATTGAATTCACTCGATCTGCCAGGAATGCCACCACACGTACTGGATTTGAAAATCGGCGTGCCAATTATCATGTTGCGATATACCAACCAGCCAAAGCTTTGCAACGGCACCGGACTTGCAGTAAAAAATTTAATGCAACGTCATAGATGCAACAATCTTGACAAGACCATTCAAAGGTGAAGATGTCCTCATTCCTCGCATTCCTTTGATTCCAACGGATATGCTATTTCAATTTAAGCGATTGCAATTCCCAATTCGATTGGTGTTTGCAATTACTATCAACAAAGCTTAGGGCCAATCTTTTTAATTGTGCGGTTTAGATTTAAACACGGATTCCTTCTCGCATGGACAGTTATATGTTGCGTGTTCTAGAGTCGGCAAACCAGACAATCTTATATCTGCACAGACAATGGAACAACAAAAAATATTGTATAGCCACAAGCATTGTGAAATTAAACAAATTAGAAACGTGTGCTTTCTCTTTTCTTTCTTTTCCATTCAGTCAGACTGAGCTACAGCAACGCGTAGCCGGGCGCAGCTAGTAATAAAAATAAAAAGGGATTAGCTGTTTTACTTTTCTAAATTTTATTTAAAAGTATGAGATTTAATCTTACCTGTTATACTATTCTAGCATTTTGTTTATAAATCAGTTTTGAATTGTGTTTATTTAGAACAAGTTCATTGCAACAGTTCATGACCCAGTGCCCTTTTTTTGTCAAAATAAAAAAACGTCATGTTTAAATTTTTCATGCTTCCAAAATTTACTTGGAAACGTGAGTTATTGAAGTAAATAAGACCGTAGAGAGCTATTTTTTGTTTGTGCAACATTGTTAAAAAAACTAATATTAAGAAAAAAAAATCAGTAAAGCGATTATGAAATAAACAAAGGTTATATGAGAATCTGTTAAAAAACTAAAATTGGGCCTTCATTTTGGACCGCATGTTATATAGTACAAGTGTGTACAAACCATTATAAAAACCGCGTACGCACTTGTATCCTAAAATAAAATTAATATAACATAAAACTAAATTATAGCTGTACGTCTGAAAATATACAATTACGTACACAGGTTTAGATGAAATTAAAGCTTAATACAAACTTGTAACCTGGATGTATTTAAATGAATTACTAATATAATAAAAAAAATTGGTTTGACTTTTTTAAGCTGGTGTTAACGGTTGGTGAAATTATGTGCGAGAATATTTTGATTCTATACGCATAAGTATAAAACCTCGTAGAAGTATAAAAACTTAAACTTTATCGTTAGAATGGTACAAGAAAGCTTGCATAAAATATCACTAAGCGAAATTGGTTCTAAATGTATGATTCTTGTATCTTCTATGGTTACCTAAGAGAACTTGTTAGGAATATACTTTCCGAAACACGTTTTAGATTCCTTACAATTATATTAATTTGAACAAGTTGTTTGAAGTTGTCACTTCTTAAGGAAAGTTAATCGTACAATCAATAAATGTAGAAATGAATTTCTATTTGTTTGCTATTTAAGCAGTTTAACCTAAATTACACCAAAGTAAATAATTTAAGTGGAAGCATGCGTGGGGTCTTCTCGAAAACAAACTTATCATTAAAATCTTCGTATACATGCTTGAAGAATAATTTAACATCAAGAGAAAAGCAAACGTTTGTGGAATTGTGTAAACTACAAAGATATATTAAATGTAATCACGTAATCTTAAAATAGACACACACTTAATCCCAACTCATTATTATTTATTTTTATGTGCTGTTGTTAACAAGAAGTTAATTTGTCTATCTATGATTTGGATGGAGGATATTTATGGCCACACACAAAGATTACGGTGTATTATTCACAAATAAACGGCATATAAAGTTAGATACTTATCATTATAATTAATTATTTCTTTAATTTTGTTCACACAAACTATTTGCATTATAATAAATTGTATTCAGGTTTATAACCGGGCTTCGATTATTCGTGTATCGCGTAAAACTACAATACTAATTATAAATAATACTACAAATATAAAAAAAAACCATTAGGTGTTTTATTAACCTCTAGAATCCAACACATAAAATTACGTGCAAAGGCTTCGGAAATCTTTACGTTTGCTACCATAGTCACGACACATTTTGAAGGGGTTGCGACATGGGTGTTTTTACTCAAATGAACAAGAAGTGCCTTCTGAAACTTATTTATACATATCGGGGGTTAAATTAAAGAAAGCATTTTAATTTTATAAAATATAATATAATATCTGAAATAAAGATTGACTGAGAAGATTTGACCAAATTGTCCGTTTGTTAATTATTAATTAAAGTTATTTATAACAAATTAATTCTTTCGAGCTCTCTTACATTTTAACAGTTAAGTGAATAATTAGAAAGTCGCCTGTTCACTTGAAAGTCATATATTCTCTCTCTTTTTACAATGTTTGTAATACGTATTCTAAATATTATGTTTATTTTTTTAGGTAAGAACGAACAATCTACTGTTGTTGTGAACTGATTTATCTATCATTTTATCTACAATTCTTTTAGGTAAGTAATTTTAAATGTTTATAACGGTAATCATAGTGACTAAGTTTTTCTTAAATTAAACAACACTGCTCCTATTTCAAAGAAAATTGTTTCCAAAGTACACTGAGCCTTCAATTGTTTTTAAGTTTTTCGCACACCGTATATTACTCTATAACTGTCTAAATGCTTAAAAAACAGCAGAAATACCTAATATTGAAAGTTTACTAAATATTTAATATAATTATCATGTTCCATGCCAACATATTAGAACAGTTTAGATTGTTTTAGCTGGGGGATGATATAATAGACGTCATACTAAGTTGCCATGTTAATGAAGACGGGTTTACATAGAATTATAAGTGGAGATCAGATCAAATGATCGCGAACAAGAAGTTAGAAATTCAGACCCCAAAGTTTAAAAGATTATTCGGATACAACCAATAATCAAGCGAATAAGATAATTACCGGGCAGCACGCTTTGGGGGTACGCGGGACTAAGATTATAGTGTTTGAAAAAATGTTTGTATGTTTATGGCGATGTACGTAAATTGCGGACTAAAATTCAGAAAATGAAAATGACGGATTATCAAAAAATGCAGAAAACTACGGATTTACAGTAACATAAACAATCTCTGAACTCAAAAATGACTGAATTGTTCTCTATAGTAAAAACATTGCAAAAAACCGCACACAAGCCGTTATTATTATTTAAAAAAAGCAATACATACTGTATGTACTTACTGTACATACATACCGTAAAAATTGTAGGTAAGCCTATAGTAAAAAATTACTTTTAAGTCAGTTATAGATTTTTATTTAGCAGATGAAATTCTACTTATTGCAACATTTGCATTTACATAAAACTTCGGACCACTCACTGGCATTTTTCTATCTTGTCCTTTTGACATAATCAAATATAGTAAAATGGCGACTGCAAAAACTACGCCTGTTACAATGAACTGCTACTACTAGATTGATAGTCTGAGATTCTCCTTAAACATCTAGGAAAAGTAAACGAATAGTGCGCGGACAATTGCCTACAGCTCACGTCTTGTCGCAACGCGTTAAGGTGTGTCTGCGATTTTTCATTTCGAATTCCGTCGCGCGTGTCGTTCGTCATATCGCTCATGCTGCTGTTTGTGTTGTGTTATTTATTATTAAAATTTAATGTACAGTGGCACCTCTGTATACGGCTGCTTTAGAATAAGTACAATTCGGAATACGTCCTGGTTTTTTGGTCGGTCTGAAACAAATTTTGGTCGGAATACAACTTAATTCAATTATACGCGCCATCTATGAACAAGCTATATTTAATACTAATTTTTCATTAATCAAAGAAATCCTTGCAAAATGGATGGATGTGTAAACTTTTGCAGAAAATACCACCTAATAAAGTTCAACAAATCGCAATTGCATCGCTTGGGAAGATCAGACAATGTCGCGTTTAGAGACATCCTGAGGAGAAGACACAACGTTCTTTGTGCAGATTTTTAACAAAAGTTGCTGATTCTAGTGAAAAGCGACAGAAGGTGGAAAAGTAAAAAACCCAGAATTGGACTTTTCTTCCATAGAATAGGCAGTTTTTTTTTTATATTTTAGTATTAAGGAGAGTTTGATTTGATTTTGATTTAATGATTTAAATAATATAGCACAATATAATAACTTTAAAAATCTATTATAAAATTTATTTTTTTATTGATGTGCTCACACAGTAAATTATTTTACAACCCCATTATCATCAAGAGGAGTTTTTTTCACATGAGAACGAATTAATTATTTTTACATTACTTCTTATAGAATGGTTGGTTTGGTTTGGGTCCTATTCGGTATAAGTCCAAACATCAGGAACGGATTAAGGTCGTATACCGAGGTTTCACTGTATTTAAAATTAAAGGACAAATAAAGAATATTAAGTAAAAATTAATTCATAAATTTTCTTGAATTATATTCTTATCCCAATTTTCTTAACCATTAGCGAATTATATAATAAAGTAAAAAAATTTAGAAATCCAACTAAATTCCAAAAAATCGCAATAAAACCCAATAAAGCCCTAAAATCCAATAAATCCCCAAAAAACCCATTCGGTTGAGGTTTTTTAAAAACCCCGTTTTTCAAACCCTGCTAATTTTCGTACACTATGCGGATTCGTGCCCTCAAAGACCAATGACTGTCTAAAATTCCAATTACTTAATGTAAGGGCGTGCAAATAATTCGCTTAAAACTGTATCACAAACTGTATGTAGATTTTTAAAGCTATTTATTGAGATGGTGTTAAAATACGATAAGAATTTTAATTGTAAACGGATTTTTTCATTTCATTTTTAGCTTTGCTTTTCAATTTTAAGTGTAATAATTAAATAAAATTAAGAGTAAATTAAATGTAATAATCAAATATCTATTATATTAATTATACGAGGATTGTTCGGTAACTACATAGCCTAACACAGAAATGACGAATTTGCAGGAATCTTCTTCATGATTTTGTAGAATCATCCTTTAATAGGTTAAATATGACAGTACAGAGCGATCAGTCAATGAGTCTGTTTTTTGACAGTACGTCAAAGTGAACGTCTTGTGTGATTTTGTAAACAATGGAAAAAACTGAGTTGAGATAGTGATAAAGAACTTGCATTTGAAAGGCTTAACACCAACCGAAATCAAAGCAGACCTGGATTCAACATTATTGGAATCCGCTCCTTCGTTTTCAATAGTTAAAAATTGGGTTGCCGAATTTAAGCGTTGTCAAAGGAGCACAAATGAAGAACCCCGTAGTGGACGCCCAAAAATTGCTACTGCCCCGGATTTGGTTGAAAACGTCCACCGTATCGTCTTGGATGACCGTCGAGTAAAAGTGCGCATGATAGCAGATATCGTGGGTATCTCAAATGACAGTGTGCACAGAATTTTAACTGAAGAATTGGGAATGAAAAAATATTCGGTGCGTTGGGTGTCGCGGTTGCTCACACCGGAGCAAAAACTGTATCGTTTGAGTCTTTCTCGCTGCCTTTAGGCACGTTTTCGCCGCAGTCCAAAGGAATTTTTGCACCGTTTCATAACAGTCGATGAAACCTGGGTTCATCATTATACTCCTGAAACCAAAGGACAGCCCAAACAATGGACGCACGGAAGTTTTCCGCCACCAAAGAAGGCAAAAACAGTTTTGTCAACATGAAAGATTTTGGCAACTGTGTTTTGGGATTTTCATGAAATAATTTTGCACGACTACTTAGAAAAGGGGAAAATAATATGTGGCGAGTATTATGCTAATTTGTTGCAACAATTAAGCGACAAAATCAAAGAGAAATTGAGAATATTTGGAAAAGAAGAAAGTGGTTTTCCATCAGGATAACGCACCTGCCTACAAGTTTGCGAATGTAATGGCCAAAATTAATGCATTGGGATTTGAATTAGTTCCTCATTCGCCCTATTCCCCAGATGTGGCTCTCAGCGATTATCTGTTTCCAAATCTGAAAAAATGGCTCTGCGGTAAGAGATTTTCGTCTGATTCAGAGGTAATCGCTGCGTGTGCGGTAAAAAGTGTGTTGAGACTATATTGAAAAATAAAATGTTTTTTGTAAAGGTGTTTTGTTTGTAAGGCGTAGTTATCGAACAATCCTCGTAATATGTAATAACAATCGAAAGATCGAGCGTCCACAAAAAGCATTGAGAGGAGCTCTAACAAGAAATTCTAAAAAATCTCCAAAATGAAGCATTAAATAAATTACCGATTTCTGCTAAAAAATTAACATAGAATCGATGAAAACATTAAGACCATTGATTATAATATAAGAATTCCGGTTCAAGATGCTACTCGTGATTCGGTCAATACATTATTGGTTCAAACGTCGACCAGTTCAGATCCAAAACCCCTCAACATTGAAACTGATTTTGATCTCTCTCGAAATACGACACAAGATCCAATCAATACATTATTGGTACAACCGTCAACCAGTGCGGATCCACAAGCACCCAACATTGAAGCCGATTCTGATTTCGGTCAAATTGACATGGGAAATTATATTGATCGAAATATTTCTGATGAACGATTAAGTTTAAGTTTTTCTCCACATCCCAAAGGACAATTTTTCAAAGATAACAAACAAAACAATAGAAGTTTTAGTAAACATATTATCAATCCAAATCTATATACGGTTATGGCTATGTTATTCTAAAAAATAAAATCGAATCGACTTACTGCGAACCGTCTTTGTTATTTTCTAAAAATAATTGTACTTGGTGTACCGGTCTATGAAAATGGCAAAATTTGTCTAGAAGTATCAAACGACATAGTTCTTCTAAAAGTCATATTGAAGTATGTGCAGTGTACTAAAAATGGAAAAAATCTTATGATTGACCATAAACTTGAAGATTAAATTCGTCAACATGCGAATTTTGGAATAAGGTTCTAGAACGTTTGCTTCATATAACATTGATGTTGGCAAAGAATTCTTTAGCTTTTCGTGTTCATCGAGAAGAAAATTACTTTGGAATCTTTGTAAGCCAAGTTCAATTTCTTGCTAAATATGATCTGGTTATGAAACAAGTATGTAATAGACATGCCTTCTGGTTCAGTAAAATATTTGAGCCCAAAAATTCAAAATGAAATAATACAGTGCTTAGAAAATCATTTGCAGAAGGAACTAATTACAAAGATAAATTCATCGCTCTTTTTTGCTCTAATATTAAGCACAAAAGAAGACATTACAAAGAGCGATCAATTGAGTATAGTTATATGTCATG
Source organism: Adranes taylori (assembly GCA_009867245.2). Taxonomy (NCBI): domain Eukaryota; kingdom Metazoa; phylum Arthropoda; class Insecta; order Coleoptera; family Staphylinidae; genus Adranes; species Adranes taylori. Next base: position 10,550 of record WYDF02288637.1, read on the forward strand.
TGCACATAATTAGGAATGAAAAACAAGATCAATAAAAATTCGAAATCAATGAACTAGAAAAGAACTAGAAGATCACTCAGCAGAAGGAATGACAACGAAAGTTATGAAAATACTTGATGACATGAATATTTCAATCGGTCAGTGCTACGGTCAGGGTTACTATGGTGCAAACTCAATGAGAGGTGTTTGTAAAGCAGTACAAAAGAATTACAAATTTTCAACCAGATGCAGATTTCGTACATTGCAGTAGTCATAATTTGATGGTAATTAATGATAGCGTAAATAATTGCACGGAAGTTTCGGTATTTTTCGCCAATATCCAAACCATATACATATTCTTCGGAAACAGCATTAAAAGGTGGGACTTTCGTTTCAAATTTACATTGGAATCGGAAATTTCTTTAAAAAACTTAATCCTAATCGTTCGGCAGGTAGATGTCAATCAATATTAACAGTAAAATTACGATATAATGATATTATTAAAGGATTGATAGAAGTTAATCTGAAATCTACAAAGAATGAAGAGAGAGAAGAAACCACCAGAATAAAAAAAAGTGATGATCAAATTCAATTTCGTATGTATTTGTGTTCTTTTATATAGTTATCAGTGAAATAAATTATGTATCAAAAATATTACAAAAACAAAATATAGTTTCGGATGAAAGGACAAATGCATGAACTCGTGTTAAACAAAACATAAGCAATTTGAGAAATTTTTCTGAAGAAATATCAAAGTGGCGGTGAATAGTGATTTCCAAATAAAAAGATAAAAAATAACTAAACGATATTTCCATGAACGGAGTTCAAATTTTCGTTTTCAAAATGAAGATTCTTTATTTAAAGTTGAAGTATTTTATAACATAATTGATAAGATTCTGATTCAAATAAATGTTTTATTGGAATGCGGAGTAAAAAAATCTTTCAGATTTTTAGAACCTGCTAAAATGCTAAGATGCAGAAATTTTAAACCAGTCAAATAGATTTTCAAATGATACAAATTGATAACGTTATTACTTGAAATGATCTTAGTGCATCAATGTCCATAAAGCAATTTTCAGACTTCCTGATATCTAAATACAGCCATGGAAACTGGTTTTCAGAAGTATATACAGCCTTCTTACTATTTTTTACATTATCAGTTACTGTCCCTAGTGTAGAACATACATTTAGTAAATTAAAGTTAATAAAAGACTATATAAGAAATTCAATCATCCAACCGAGACTAAGTGAACTTCCAATATTAGCAATAGATTATGAGGAAGCTAATAAAATGTGTAAAAGAAGTAATGTCAGTAGTTGCAAATTTAAAGTCGAGGAAGAACATTTGGATTTGTATGTTTTTAAATTTATTTTTTATAGCAAAACAAATTACAGGGGGCGGGGGCATTTTATAATTGTTACTGGTTGGGAAAGTCTACTATAAAGCGTGATATATTCAGCGGTTTGCATATTTAATGAGGCATCCAAAAATTGGTAACGAGAAGGATGTGCATGATGAAAATTGGAATTAAAAAAAGCTTTCACGTGCATTTGTTATTAAATGTTGAGCAGCGGCCTACAACTTTGTAGGAAAGTTAGCATTTTCATCGATGAAGCTAACACTAAATCTGCTAATACTATGCAACCCAGTGGTTATATAGCGAAAAGATAATGTACAAAGCAATCACTTACTTCTGTTAATTGTAGAATTGGAAATCCAAGAAAGCGCCGCATTTACTTTTCTGTAGGATTTTCCTTTTTCCTATAAATGAAGGACATTACAAGGCTTTGCATTTTACGATATCAGGCTTGACATAAATGAAACTTACAGCCCATATTTTTGACTTTGACCAGATAGATGAAACTGTGTTATGTATTGCTTTTTCAAAATCAGTAACCACTTATTTAGGCGTGAAAACAGAAAATTGTTTTCACTATATTCCATTTTGATTAATAACAGTAAATTTTCAGAATGTTGTTTTGATAACAAAGTACTAAACATATATAATGCCCATTATGCATAAGATGTAGTAGCAACAAATAATCTTTTTTACAATAATTAAACGTACCTCCCATCTAAATTCAATTTTTCACTTTGACAATGGATTTAAATTGCTTTATGAAACATGTACAACAATCCGAAATGTCAGAACCTAATGTGAGATCATACACATGCCAATAAGCTACAATTTGGTTCTCATCATTACCTTCATAAATACAGCAGAAGATGGACATCAATGTGATCGCATTGCAAAAACGCTCAAGAAAACTTAATCAGTCGCCTGGCAGTATCAGAGAAAAATTGGGAAGCTATAAGAACAAGATGTGCCGTTACATATTGAGAGAGATATCGCCCTGAAAACGGCTCCAACTTGGGTACGAATTAAGACGCTAATATAAATAAATAAATTCTGACATCTTCGAATAAATGCCAAAAGCAGTACCACAGAAGCGGGTAGAGTCTAAGAGGGACGGGTTTAGTGAGTATAACGTCTCCTTGGATGCAGTTGAGTCACACAGTCCTTATCGTACTAAATGTGGAGAAAAGCCAGCGACGAGTCCGCCTAATTCCCAACCATCTATTAAAAAAGAAAACAAAATTCGCAGTAATCAAACAACACTCGTACTGGTTCATTTTGAAAATTTTCGACAAGTGGCAAGTGACTAACATAAATTACAATAAGTACAAAACTTCCTTATTTATATAGGAAATAGACTCCATGTCTCCTCCATACGTTACACTCGAGCTGTGTACCTCTCGATGATAACGTTTTCAAAGAGCAGGACGTTGTTTATATCGAAGAGAACTCGACGCTAGTCCAACTCATTAGCGCCATGAAACACAAGCATTAACAAATCGAAATGATTTTATCGGAAATGTTATATTGCCAACAATAATTTACATGCACCCGTTTATAGGTGTGCATATTTAGAATTCCTCCTGATCTATTGGACCGATTTTAATGAACTTTCACGTCTATGTATTTAATTGAAATATATTATTTCATCTCTTATGAATTACATTCATATTTTGTAACGTTCAGATTTGTCCACGTTGCTGTTAAGTTTGAGATTAGAAAGATTGAACATGTAATACTTATAAAAGATACAATAAATTCAGGGTGCATAGACCTTGTGAAGAGTTGTCAACAGTAAACATTTGTATGCTAGTGGAAAGCAGGCAAGTAGTAATTAACATTTATTAGAGAATCATTCAAACTTCTATTTATGAAGTAAAATATTGCGCGAATACATTTTAAAAGCATCTTAATTAGTTCAGAATTACAGTATAGAAATAGATTAAGTTCCGATAGAACTAGATTGTTTCCGAGATGTTTAGCGTTAAAATTATCAGAAGAAATGAATATTTAGGAGGTGTGGCTTAAAGAAAGTCAGGGGCGATGTAATAACATTAAATTGAGTGTATGATGTGTTAACACTACCCCGGGGCCCAGTAATCTATAATAGGAGTGCGCTATGTCAGTGTGTAGGTGACCAAATTAATTTAATTGGTAACTGCTTGATAATAAATGAAAAGACGCTGTGTGGGGTTTATTGGTATATGTACCAGAAGCACATCTGATTTGATTGACCTCAATTATGATCAAAGGTAATTAACCTAACAGCAGTATAGACACTTAAGTGGAATACATTGACTAAATGTATTTTACTAGAAGAGGGGATTAGCGAAGGTTCTAGAATGTGTTAATTATGTACAAGTTAATCATGGCGAAAAATATGTATATCGGTATGTGGATGGGGATCAGTATCTATAAAAACGATGCCCAGTCCTAGAAGAGGGATAGCAATTTTGGGCGTCCGCCGAACGTCGTAATGTCCATCTAAGTAACGAAATAATAATCCGGAATAAAATAATAGAATAATAATTAAATCAAAAATGAAGTGTGATCATCAATTTATTAAGTATTTTATTATGCGTTCGTCTAAGCTAGCAAAGTACTTAGGATTAATATTTTTGGGTATTATTCAGATCATTTAACTTGAGTATAATTTTGATGAATGAAGTAAAGTCGATGAGTTACTTGATGAATAAGGTGCGTTACTCTAAAATAATAAATAAATAGTTTGTGTACAGCAGCAAAATCTGTAAGTACCTAGTTTAACATTTCTTTGATGTAAATGAGCAAATCATAAAGTCACTTTTATTCAAGTGTTGATTTATTTTATTAATTGCAAAGCGTTGATTACTTTATTTTACTTATGGAAATGAATTAGCATGTCATGATATTGTAGGTGAACATTTTTAACGACCAATACAATTTGATTAAGTTAAATAATTCATTTCTGCTGCCTGAATTATTAAAGCTTATGACTATTATTAAGGATTGACGTTAGTAGTAATTACTCAGCCACAAAAGGCACAATTAGAAAACGGTACGTCCGCCTTAGCGATGGCCCGGCCTAGTGCTTTATCCTAAATTAGGTGGGGCTAACAGGGGGATTTAGATTAGATCGTTCCGCATCAATTATTCAATTAATAGCTTTGCTAGAAGTAGCTAAACTGAAGTGCTACCTTGTAAAATAACGGAGTCAGGTACCTATAATTGTGAGCAGGGAATTGCTAATCTATATAAAAAGTCCCCTCTCATCCATGTTAGATCGGAGAGAACAACCCTGCGCCTTAAAAAATGACGTGACAATATGTATGTAAAATAAATATTTCCCATGTAAATAAATATGTCAACTAATTTACATATGTAAAATAAATATTACATAAGGAAGATTTACTTAATTGGATTTGAAGAAATCAGTAAGTATATTTTCATGTAAAACGAAAATGGCATTTACTTTATATGTACTTATTTCGTCAGAAAAATCGAAACAGAGAACTTTTCCGTCCAGGATTAAATGCCGCAAGCAATGTATTCGATATATACGCATATTGAAATTTATCGTAAAGAGCATAAACAGCAACTCCCAATAGACAGCGTACAGCCTTGTTTATGTTTGCGATTATGTTTTCACTTTTTATCAATTGTATTTCACTAACGTTGCATCTTTGAATTAACTTTTTAGCAAAGATTGTGCATAGATACATCCTAGTGTTCAAAACTATTATATAAATATTAATGTTTGGTAATCCATAATATTCAATTATATTAAAAAATATAAAATTGGATAAATGAAGGGGAAGGTGAAAGCATTATGGTCATGTCAAGATATCAAATTCCACCGTTTTCAATTTCTATGTTTATTGAAATAATAACATAAAGGCAAATTCAAAATTCCTCTCTATTAGAGACACATTCTCTATTAGATTCAATTATTTAATCATATTTCATCATAACGTCAATATTTATTATTTAAATTCTTATTAAATTCATTAATTACCAATAGGCTGTTTTACAAATCAAAATACTTTTATTTAGTAATTATAGTTTTCAAAAATGTTTTAATCTCAAATTGTTTGAACTTCAAGGCAGTGTAGAAAATGCAGTTTTAGAGCTTAGTGCACGCTACACTTGCTGATGCGTAAATTTAACAATCTTCGGCAGGGATGAATTTAAGGGAGGGTATTGTAGATTCCTGTCACATTAAAAAGACCTTTCATCTTGGACTGACATCTGATAATAGATCTGAATGTGATAAGTCCATAGTTAATCAAAATCCAAAGTGGATGTCTTCATTGACTCCCTCCACCTTCATTTTTCCAATTTTGTATGTTTTGTATGGAGCGGAACAATAATCTTGATATGGAAGGCTGTCTTTTGGAAGGCCTTGCTATAATTGGGTTTCAAAATTGAAATAATTTAACAAAGAAGGGAAATTTCAAACTTAGTTAAAATTATGCTTCTGGTCACCAGCTTGTAATCTCATAAACGTACGTTTTTTTTTTGTTTGCGTAGGAAGTGGAGAATCTTCATAGACAAAGGATGCCCGATGCAACCAATAGTGTGGGATTCTTACCCACTAA